>JAEIGL010000071.1:0-79923 GCA_018903715.1 Zaprionus davidi | reverse complement strand
GCAATATTTGTTTGAACTATTCTACGAGTGAGGAGCAGCTAGTCGTCATCATGAGATCGTAAGAAGGTGTGCCAACTACCTTCTGGAAAAAATACAGTTCTTCGTTATAAGAACTATCAGAAGGAAGTTAAGGTACCATTCGCTGTCTACGCCGATTTCGAAGCCATTCTTCAACCGAAGAATGATAGTGTGAGTGAGAAAATGTTAGATGTTAATTTACATTTACCCATATCATATGCATACTATATAAAGTGTGCATATAATAATGAGTAGCTTTAAGTTAGAAACAAGTGAGAGGGCCAGTTCAGCATTCATAGATAGCTTAGTAGAGAATGTCACAAATATTTATGATAGGTATTTATCAAAAAATGTTCCGATTCAAATGAGTTTTGATGACGAAGTAGAGTTTCAGGAGAGCAAGAATTGTTTTATATGTGCAGCACCCCTGTTAGAAGATAGAGTTAGAGATCATTGCCATTTTACAGGCAAATTCAGGGGTGCTGCACACAATTCCTGTAATTTGAAATACAAAGTACCTAATTTTATGCCAGTATTTATACCCTTCGACCATTGAAAATGGTCAAAAAAGGGTATACTAACATTGTGCAAATGTATGTAACAGGCATAAGGAGGCGTGGGAGACCCCATAAAGTATATATATTCTTGCTCAGGATCACAAGCCGAGTCGATTGAGCCATGTCTGTCTGTCTGTCCGTCTGTCCGTCTGTCTGTGTGAACGCACAGATCTCAGCTATTATAAAAGCTAGAGTTACCAAACTTGGCAGGAAGACTCCTGTGTACTATAAGCAGATGAAGTTTATTTCAAATGTTAGGTGCCACGCCCACCGCCCCCACAAATCAATAATTTAATTTTTGAACTTAATTTGTAAGCGCTGTATATAAGATACAACTTTCTGATTCAAACATATACTAAGCTAAATGAAATATCTATCCAAATCACAATCCAATCGAACAATAAACACAGAAGTTATTTAAGAAAGTATGAGCATAAAACCAAGTGCTTCTGTCAGCTAACAAGGGAGACGGGCGAGCGCGAAGCGCGAGTGACATCTGTCGGGATTAATTTCAAAGCATGTGCATATACATATGTGTATGAATTCAACAAATTAAACTACACGGGAACATAGGTCGAAGGGTATCCCACTGTCGCGTTTTGCGCGACTGTTGCTCTCGTTTTCCAAATATTTATGATAGGTATTTATCAAAAAATGTTCCGATTCAAATATCTTTTGATGAGAAGTCGAATTTCAGGAGAGCAAGAATTGTTTTATATGTGCAGCACCCCTGTTAGAAGATAGAGTTAGAGATCATTGCCATAAATTCAGGGGTGCTGCACACAATTCCTGTAACTTGAAAATATAAAGTACTAAGTTGTCCAGGTATATTTGCCAACTCGTTATTAAATAAGTGACAATCATACCTAGTGAAATTATGAAAAAATACTGGTATATTTTTCATAATTTCACTAGGTATGATTGTCACTTGTTTAATAATGAGTTGGCAAATATACCTGGACAACTTAGTGTAGTGCCCCTCAATAAGGAACAGTATATTTCTGTTTCAAAATTTCTTCCAATGTCCGATGGAAAGAAAATAGAGATTCATTTTCTAGATTCTTTCCGTTTCATGTCATCTTCGTTAGATAAATTAGCGTCTAACCTAGATGATTCGCAAATGTCCGTTACAAGGGAAACACACCCTTTTCACGCATCAACTGAAACTGTGATTCGGACTTAAACATATTTCTTGTAACGGACATTTAAGTTCAGTTGATAGACTTGAAGAAACTTCTGTACCACATGCTCTGAATGTTTGGAACACATTTTATCAAAAAATGTTCCGATTCAAATATCTTTCGATGACGAAGTTGAGTTTCAGGAGAGCAAGAATTGTTTTATATGTGCAGCACCCATGTTAGAAGATAGAGTTACAGATCATTGCCATTTTACAGGTAAATTCAGGTATGCTGCACACAATTCCTGTAACTTGAAATATAAAGTACCTAATTTTATACCAGTATCTGGTATATCTGGTATATTTAGACGCTAATAATTTATATGGTTGGGCAATATCAGAGCCGTTACCATATGGTGGGTTCGAGTGGTTAGCTCTAGATACTCTAGAAGACTTTGATGTCTATAGCATAGACGATGAGTCTGAATATGGATACATTCTAGAGGTAGATCTAGAATATCCCTTTTTTCAATTCATAACAATAATATTCTTATCTTAACGCTTTTCATAGAACAAATGCTAAGAATTCGTTTGAAAAAGATTTTTTTAAACTTCTCAATAACGCAGACTATGGCAAGACTACGGAAAACGTTGAGAAAAGGGTTAATGTGAGATTAATTACTGAATGGGAAAGTGCAACACCAACCGATTCCTCTGTCCGAAAAAAAGATTGCACACGCTCAATGATTGCTAAAAGTAATTTCCATAGCGTGAAATATTTTAATGATAATTTTTGCGCATTCCAAATGCGTAAGTTAAATGTTTATTACGATAAGCCTATTTATTTAGGGTTTGCTGTGCTAGACATTTCAAAATGGAAAATGTATGATTTTCATTATCAGTATATGAAACCGAAATTTGGAGAGTCTGTACGCCTAAACTATATGGATACAGACTCTTTCATATACACGATTAAAACTGATGATTTTTACGCTGATATACGTGAAGAAATTCTAATGAAATTTGATACATCTGATTATCATTCAGATCTCTTGAAGAAATACGGTTTTAGCAGCGTTAATAAGAATCGCTTAGGGTTTTTTAAAGATGAGTAGAATGGGAAGCCTATGAGTGAATTCGTAGGCTTACGTTCAAAAATGTATTCATTTCTTGTTCCTGGCGGCCAAGAAGTAAAAAAATCTAAAGGGGTTAAGGCAAGTTGTGTTAAGCGAATCGGCTTTGCTGATTATAAAAAATGTTTTAATACTAGAGTAGATAAATATATGGGGGGTTCTGGGACAAAAAGTAGAGTGAGGGAATTTCTGGGACAAAAAGTGGAGTGAGGTGGTTTCCGGTAAAAAAGGTACGTAAAGGATAAAAAGGTAGGTACGTGAGGGATAAAAAGGTAGGTACGTGAGGTGGTCTTCTGTCACGTAGGTAAAAATTGTCAGGTGTAATATGGGCGCGGTTTCTAGGACAATGGGCGCGGATCCTAGGACAAAATGTGGAGTGGGCCAAACTGACGGGGGATTCTGGGACAAAAAGTGGAGTGGGGTAATAAAAGTTAATGAGGGTGTGTAAATGAAAGTAATGGGTTGTAAGGAGGGGGATTAGGTAATAAAGGATCGATGAGTTGTTTGGGTGGATCGGCTATTTGTAGGTCATAATAGGGATAATTAGTATGCAGGGGAGCATATGATACTGAGGATGTATCACAGGATAAATGTGTTCGAGGGTGTGTGTGTGTGTGTATGCGTGTGAGGTATCTCAATGATATTTAAGAGTCCGAGAGACCCTAGTTCAACAAGATAATGTGTGCATTGTCCCTTTTGTGGGGTTAGCCGTAATATTTGATAGTCCGGGAGACCCTAGTTCAACAAGTTAATGTCTTCGAGGGTGTGTGTGCGTGGGAAACTGAGCATGTATGATCGTGTTTGCATGCGCAGGTGTTAGAGGGTGAATGTGTGTACGCAGGCGCTGGTGCACAGTAGCATGTAACTCAAGATATCTTATTGATATTTGACAGTCCGGGAGACCCTTGTTCAACAAATTAATGTGTGAATTGTTCCTGTTGTGCATTGTTAACCGTGATATTTGACACTCCGGGAGACCCTTGTTCAACAAGTTAATATGTGAATTGTCCCTTTTGTGAGGTTAACCGTGTCGGTGAGCATGAAAACGGTTGTTATGATTTATGATAAGGGTGTCCTCAAGCATACTAATTGATCACTACCTTAACCGTGTCGATGATCAAGCATACTAATTGTGTAAACAAAAACATTGTAACCTGTTGTCCTTCTATTCAATGTTATACAATTCTTGTGAATTAAGATGGGAGGGCATAGTAGACTCATCTTCTAGCATGGCTCGTTGTCCCAATATTAAGGCGATCGGTGACCAAATTTTTGTTAGTATAAAAAAATACGTGAAACTGAGTAGAGTGCGTTTGCTACATCAGCGACAAATGCGAAAACTTTACAAGTGTGTTAAGAATACGAAAAAATCAAAATCAAAGACGAAATTTTAGTTAGTGCGAAAACAAAACATTACAAGTGTATTAACAATACGAAAAAATCAAAATCAAAGACCAAATTTTTGTTATTGACAATACGAAAAAATCAAAATCAAAGACTAAAACAAAACATTACAAGTGTATTAACAATACGAAAAAATCAAAATCAAAAACAAAATTTTTGTGCATATAAAAAATACGTGAAACTGAGTAGAGTGCGTTTGCTACATCAGCGAAAAAAAATAGAAAAAGTGAAAACAAAACAAAACATTATAAGTGCAAAAATGCCTTTAAACGGAGTATTTTCCACCAAGGGTTTAAATGAAATCACTGCAGCCATGGAACAGCAGCAACAACAACAATAGCAACTACGACAACATCAACAACTGCAACTACAACAAAAACAGCAACTAAAACAGCAGCAACAACAATATCAACAACTTCAACAACAATATTATCAACTACAACAACAGCAGCAGCAACAACAATAGCAGCAACAACACTATCAGCAATTATAGCAGCAGCATAAACTACAACAGCAGCAACAACAATATCTGCAACTATAACAATATCAGCAACTACAACAATATCAGCAACAATAACAACAACAGCAACAACAACAACAGCAACATCTAGAAATGGGTTTAAACAGAGGAGGCAGGGATAATATAAAGCATTGTGCTTTCTGTAAGTTGGTCACATCATAATCGTACAGAGCAGCATAAGAGACGTGCTATTGAACGTGATTTATTCAATGGAAGGATTCTTCAGTACCTGTACACCAATACTAACGCAGGCTTGATAATGCCTGAAGATTTTCTGCAGGAAGCAGGCGAGGCATTTCACCATCACCTCTCCTGCGTGCTTGAAGCTTACACTTCGATAAAAATGAGCTTTGAGCTTTTCGCAGAATACGACTGAATACGTTCTAGTAAAGCAGGATATTGAGTGTATGGAAGTGAAGTCTTTCCAATGAAAAATGGAAGTCTTCACTATCAATTCCGATATTCATGAATTGTATAAGGAAACTGTTGAAAAAATAATCTCAAGAACGGAAAATTTCCAAGAGAAGGATAGTGGATGGGCATTAACTCACATTATCCGATTGGAAATGAACGTTAATAAATATAAACCTATTAGAGGATCCTCCTTTATCGCACTACCCAAGAGTTTGAGCAGTAAAAAAGCAATCGGGAACGTCGAAAACAATGACGAATACTGCTTCAAATGGACAGTGATTGCCGCAATAAAGGTGGAAGATCAACATGCCGAAAGATGTAGATCATATGAACTCGTGCTAGAGTCTTTTTATAATAGGGTCATGCTCCGTGAAAACAAGGTAGGGTACTAATCCATCGACTCGATCGTATTTATGACTGTACACAAAAACAAAAAGGGATGAAATGGTCAAGGTAGGGCGGGCAAGCTAATCAGCTGGAAAACACCACCAGCAAGCAAGCACGATCGACTCGTTTTCCCTATTCTCTACTTCTTCGCTAATACTGTCTTCTTATCAGGTGCATTTAAGCTTATCTATCCCCTACAAGCACGCGAAATCAAATAAACTCTCTGTCGACTCAGCCATATAGCACACCAAATCAGATGATCCCCCCCACTTCTCTCACCCGAAGCCTAGCCGGTTTTATCGCGTGCAGTGCTGCAATGTACTGACCATCCGCTGGTGATTAAATACTTTAACTATTTCTACGTAATATGTTACAATACTTTATAAATTGTGCATATACATAATAATGAGTTAAGTAGCTTTAAGTTAGACACAAGTGAGAGGACCAGTTCAGCATTTATAGATAGCTTAGTAGAGAATCTGACAAATATTTATGATAGGTATTTATCAAAAAATGTTCCGATTCAAATATCTTTTGATGAGAAGTCGAATTTCAGGAGAGCAAGAATTGTTTTATATGTGCAGCACCCCTGTTAGAAGATAGAGTTAGAGATCATTGCCATAAATTCAGGGGTGCTGCACACAATTCCTGTAACTTTAAATATAAAGTACTAAGTTGTCCAGGTATATTTGCCAACTCGTTATTAAATAAGTGACAATCATACCTAGTGAAATTATGAAAAAATACTGGTATATTTTTCATAATTTCACTAGTATTTTTTCATAATTTCACTAGATATGATTGTCACTTGTTTAATAATGAGTTGGCAAATATACCTGGACAACTTAGTGTAGTGCCCCTCAATAAGGAACAGTATATTTCTGTTTCAAAATTTCTTCCAATGTCCGATGGAAAGAAAATAGAGATTCATTTTCTAGATTCTTTCCGTTTCATGTCATCTTCGTTAGATAAATTAGCGTCTAACCTAGATGATTCGCAAATGTCCGTTACAAGAAATATGTTTAAGTCTGAATCACAGTTTCAGTTGATGCGTGAAAAGGGTGTGTTTCCGTTCATAAGGAAACACACCCTTTTCACGCATCAACTGAAACTGTGATTCGGACTTAAACATATTTCTTGTAACGGACATTTCTTTTACTTTTTATACCCTTCGTCCACTGAAAATTGTCAAAAAAGTGTATACTAACTTTGTGCAAATGTATGTAACAGGCAGAAGGAGGCGTTGCAGACCCCATAAAGTATATATATTCTTGCTCAGGATCACTAGCTGAGTCGATTGAGCCATGTCTGTCTGTCTGGATGTCCGGATGTCCAGACGACAGATGAGCACACAGATCTCACCTATTATAAGAGCGAGAGTCACTAAATTTGACATGAAGATTTCTGTATACCAGGCACAGATCAAGTTTATTTCAAATGTTAGGTGCCACGCCCACCGCCCCCACAAATCAATAATTTAATTTTTTAACTTAATTTGTAAGCGGTGTATATAAGACTTTCTGACTTTATTATATACTAAGCTGAATGAAATATCAACGTAGTCTGCAAATTACAATCCGATCCGACAATAATCACAGAAGTTATTTAAGAAAGTAAGAACATAAAACCAAGTGCTTCTATCAGCTAACAAGGAGGGCGGGCGAGCGCGAAGCGCGAACGCCATCTGTCGGGATTAATTTCAAAGCATGTGCATATGCATATGATATATAAATTTAACAAATTAAACCACATGGGAACATAGGTCGAAGGGTATCCCACTGTCGCGTTTTGCGCGACTGTTTATATCGTTTATCATTGCGTCTGGATAGCAAATCAGCTGTTAAGAGCGATGCTCCGACCTTAACATGATAAGGAAGCTTTTTTCTGTCCCTCCTCTTTTTCTTTTGTCTACTCTCTCTTCTCTCTCTTTTATATTTGAGTCTTCCTGTCTATGCGTCTGGATAGCAGAAAAGTTTCTGTTAACTATGCTCAGACCTAAATTAGACAAAGAAAGCTATTTTGTTGGTTCTCTTTATTTTTCTCTCTTTTGTATTTCAAAGATTCTGGATAGCCGATATGTTTGAGATACATATGCTCCGAATTTTTGTTCTTACAGAAGCTCTTCTGTTCTCTTTGTTGTTGATAGACACCTACATCGTTGATATAGAGCAATATACGAAGCGTATAAGTTTCTCTCCGGTGTGGGTCTTGAACATACATATAATCTCTAGGCTTTGGATCACGGTTCGTTCAAGAGACGTCCGATGCCAGCTAGAGTATATGAGATCAGTTGAGAAGTCTTTTTTTTCTTATTTTCTATCTCTATCTTGTAGTTGTGAATGTGTGGCTTGAATATTTTGTGATCCAATTTTACAAACTACAACCATACAATCAATTTCACAACAATTCTGTCCACATTAAATGTAGGCTAAACACAATTATACCCACCGGGAAACTGAAACGTAGCATGACCCTTATATTTTTATGAATTGAGATAAGACTTTTTTTTAGATATATTTTGAACAAAACATTTTCTTTAGTTTCTGTTAACAAAATCTTGGAATATGCCAGTTGGTCGTAGTCCAGGGGAAACCCCTTGGGAAGAACCAACTGACGAATTGCCCACAAGTTCCAGACAGACTAGTCTTAGCCAAATGCAGACTAGAGGTAGAGCAGCAAGAATGGAAACCGAAAAACAGTCTGATAGGCAACCGTCGGTAGGCGAGTCTCAAACCAGCCGCCAGGATATTGGCTCTGATAGTGACAGACTAGCCTTGCTGATTACGCAGGCGCTGTCAGACGCTACGCGCAGGCAAACGGATGCACTGCTGAGTTTTCCATACGACAAACTCGGCTTATGAATAGCATCGAGTTAGGATTTCAACGGTTGTTAACTCAGACACCGGTCCCCACTGGATCAGTACCAGCCATGGTGACTTAGAGAGCAACTTTGAACTGTTAGCAAGATATTCCTGCAATGTATTTGAGGGAAGCGCTGCCGAGTGGTTTTGGAGGTACCATAAAGGCGTCCATGAGTTAAGATGGCCAGATCTGTGCGAAGCTTTAAAAACACAATTTAAAGATGCACGCACAGATCGGGACATTCAAGCCGCTATCGATCGCCGTAAACAAAAGCCGCTATGGCTGATCATCTGTCCGCACCGTTGACTCGTATATGATGAAATATTTAAACAACAAATGTCTAGGATGCCGAATTTCAGTACTAGACCTGGTCAGAAAAAGATAGTCAGCGAGTTATCTGAACAATTAGCTAGCGAAGTAAGCGCAGAGGCAGATGAAATAGAATTAGCAAGGCCTCACGATCACGTCTTCGTCGCAGAGAATATACCAGAATGCAACGGCACGAGTGTGCGAAATTAGTTTCCGCCATTGTGGAAAATTCATTAGACGTTAGAGGTGTCCATATTAGGGAGTAAATATACCGGTCTACTTGACACCGGAGCCTCAATCAGCTGTATAGGAGGAGACTTAATTAAAAAGTTTATGAATGGCCATGATGCGTACAAGCCCTTGTCATGCGCAGTGAAAACGGCCGATGGGAAGTCGCAAGAGATTGTAGGAAGATTAACTACTAAAGTAGGTTTTAAAACTAGAGTACGAGATCTTTCTTTTTATATTGTACCGTCGCTATCTCAAAGTCTTTATCTAGGTATAGACTTTTGGAAAACTTTCGACTTGCTCCCTTTTTGTTTTCAGCAGACTGAACTATCATCATTAGATGACCACCTAATACGATCTTTATCTGATAAGCATAGACAACAGCTAGAAGCTACGGTCGCCTTATTTCCAAAAAGGTTTAGGAAGTACCACAATACTTTCCCACAGTATCGATGTTTCCCATGCGAGCCCGATCAAGCAAAGACATTTCCCTGTATCTCCAGCCATCGAAAAGCTAATGTACGAGGAACTTGACCGAATGCTGGCTTTGGGAGTCATTTAAGAATCCAACAGTGCGTGGTCTTCCCCCGTAGTTCTCGTGCGCAAGCCAGGAAAAGTCAGGCTCTGCCTAGATAGCAGAAAGGTTAACGCAGTTACGGTCAAGGATGCTTATCCGATGCCATTTATTGACGGAATTTTGAGCCGTCTGCCTAAAGCTGAATTTATTTCGAGTATTGATCTAAAGGATGCTTTTTGGCAAATCCCGCTTGAACCTAACTCTAGGGACAAGACTGCGTTTACCGTACCTGGTAGACCCTTGTATCAGTTCACCGTAATGCCATTTGGGCTTTACAATGTGCCGCAAACAATGTCTAAGCTAATGGACCGAATCATTCCAGCGCAGCTGCGCAGGGAAGTCTTTATATATCTGGATGATCTGTTAGTAGTGTCCGAATCGTTTGAACGACACATTGAAATACTGGGCGAACTAGCAACTCAATTGAATAAATCGGGGTTGACCATAAACGTACACAAAAATAAATTTTGCCTGCTTGAATTACAATATCTCGGACAGATAGTAGGCCATGGCACAATTGCTACGGATCCGGAAAAATTGTCAGCTATAGTTGATTTTCCGGTACCAAGATCGGTTAAACAGCTGCGCAGATTTTTAGGAATGACCGGTTGGTACCCTAAGTTCATTAATAATTACGCTTCGATTGCTTCGCCTCTTACAGATACTCTGAAGCAAAAGAGGAAATTTGAGTGGTCCGATGAAGCTCAGAAAGCTTTCGAGCTTTTAAAAAAGCAAATGTGCGATGCTCCTATTCTGCATAGCCCTAATTTTGATGCCGAATTCTTCCTTCACTGCGATGCCAGTCACACTGGTGTTGGTGGTGTACTGGTTCAGTTAAATGCCGAGGGAAACGAAGTTCCTATGTCTAGGAAACTTAACCAGAGCCAAAGCAATTATTCGGTAACAGAAAAGGAGTGTTTAACAGCTATACTAGCAATCAAGAAATTTAGAGCCTATGTTGAGGGGCAAATTTACAGTCGTCACCGATCATGCGTCGCTTAAATGGCTGATGTCTCAATCAGACCTAAGCAGTAGGCTGGCCCGATGGGCCCTTAAGCTTCAAGGCTTTAGCTTCGAAATTCAGCATCGTAAGGGTAGCCAAAATATCGTTCCCGATGAACTTTCTCGTACGTTTACAGAAGATTTGGCATCGGTCGATATGGACCAGTTCATCGATATTGACTCCGATAGCTTTAAAAGCAAAGAATACCAGATTTTGGTGAAACAAATTGGACAAAGTCCAGTCAAACTCCCAGATATAAAAATTGTAGACGGGATCGTAGAATGGTACATGCAACAGGCGACCGCGTTGCTGATGATATGGGGTGGAAAATTTGGTTACCGAACGAGGTAATACCGATTGCGTTAACATTAGCGCATGATCACCCTTTGGCCTCGCATTGTGGTATCAACAAAACCTTAGAGAGGATACGAAGATATTACTTCTGGCCAAATCTGGTGGCTGACGTTAGAAAATACGTCAATAACTGCGAAAAATGCAAATGCACGAAGCACCCAAATTATAGCCTGAAACCAACACTTGGCCAGACAGGCGAGACGAGACGTTTCTTTCAGACACTTTATTTGAATTTTTTAGGTCCACACCCACTTTCTCGGTCTGGAAATGTAGGGATTTTTGTAGTTCTTGACCATTTTTTAAAGCCTAATAAAAATTTTACTGCTGAAGCCATTTTAAAATACCTGGAAGAAGAATTGATACATTGCTTTGGAGGTCATAGTATCCGATAATGGCGTGCAGTTCAAATCCCATGCCTTCAATAAACTATTAGAAAAATATAAAATAGCTCACTCCTACACCGCCATATATTCTCCTCAAGGCAATGCGTCAGAAAGAGTTAATAGAACTGCCATAGCAGCTATCAAAGCCTATATACATACATCCGAACCAAAACAATTGGGATGAGCAGCTTAGCAAAATATGTTGTTCTCTTCGCTCGAGCTGGCACACAGCAATTAACACCACACCATATCGACTAACCTTTGGTCAGAACATGATCACAAACGGATCAACATACAAACTGTTGAAAAGGTTGAACCTGTTAGAAGATCCCTCTGTGTGTTTTCAAAGAGATGATAGTTTTGACATAGAACGAGACAAAGCAATAACATCAATGCGGAAGCAACACCAAAGAAACGAAAATGTTTACGATTTGCGAGCCCGCGAATTTTCATTCAACGTAGGTCAGGAAGTATACTTTGAAAAGGGATATAGCGCGAAACTTGCACCCAATTTTATAAAAAGTCGAATAAAGCGTAAATTGGGAAACAGCTATTACAACGTAGAAGACTTGAATGGCCATTACATAGGAAAATTCCATGCTAAAGATCTGAAACTAATTAATTTTCACTTCGCTCCAAGCGTGGATCCCGCATTTAAAGGTCTCCCCACTAAAGCGTGATCTTGGTGGGAGGGTTTGTAGGATCGCTTGTCGCTCAAATAATTCTGAGCTACACCTAAAAGTAGGCAACAGTAAGAGGCAACACTTTCGTTTTAGTTTTAGTAGTAGATTGCGATGATTTAAAATAGTTGCAAGTTAAAGCCTTTCAAAAATAGCAAAATATAAATATATAAACGAAAAAAAAAAATGAAATAAAAATAAAAAGGGAATTGATTTTTGTCATCGATAAAGAATTGTTTCATTGCCAACATAGTAGGGGTGGATTGCTTTTCCGTGGAAAGGTGACTAGGCAAAATTACCGCGTCATTTGGAGCTTGGAAAAAGCGCCAAAAAGGTTTCCTGCATAGGTCAAGCCTTGGCTCTGCTTACTACCCACTCATTCCTTATACCGGACAGATCAAAAGTACGAGTAAGCCTGATTTATTCAATGGAAGGATTCTTCAGTACCTCTACACCAATACTAAGGCAGGCTTGATAATGCCAAATGATTTTCTGCAGGAAGCTGGCGAGGCACTCCTTCATCACCTCTCCAGCGTGCTTGAAGCCGACACTTCTATAAAAGTGAATTCTGAGCTTTTCGCCGAATATGTTCTAATAAAACAAGAGATTGAATGCATGGAAGTGAAGTCTTTCCATTCAAAAATGGAAGTCTTCACTGTCAATTCCTTACAATTTACAAGAATTGTACAAGGAGCGTACAGAGAAAATAATCTCAAGAATGGATGATTTCCAAGAGAGAGATAGTGGATGGGCATTAACTCACATTATACGATTGGAAATGAATGTTAATAAATATAAACCCATCAGAGGATCCTCCTTTATCGCACTACCCAAGAGTTTGAGTTGTAAAAAAGCAATAGTGAACGTCAAAAACTATGACGAATACTGTTTCAAATGGACAGTGATTGCTGCGATAAAGGAGGAAGATCAACATGCTGAAAGATGCAGATCATATGATGTGAAGATATCTGAAAACAAAATCAAAGTGAAGGTTTAGAGTTCCCACTCAATCCTAAACATATCAATAAGTTTATTTTCACTCAACATAAAAGTAAATAAGACTCGGCCGAGGGTTTGCTAAGCGATCAGTTTGTACCTTATAGTTAGATTTAATTCCGCCTTCAACTGTTTAACACGAATTGTCTCCGCGTACCACTCAAGTTTTGGTTCTAATAAAAATACATTTTTTTTTAAAACCTTAAACCACGGACGTGTAATTGGCGCAGCCGGTAGGATATTAATTAAATCGATAATTAGTATCCGCCAAAGAATCGCGTGTGATATAAAACTTTCGATTACGTAACTAATTTAAAGTTATAGCTCATTATATAATGAGTGTGATTGACATGGTTTTATTGGGCCTGTTTTAAGGAAGGTGCAGGTGATCTGCCGTTTTAAAAGTGCACATATCTGATTCTGCAGATTGATATTTATTTGCGGATTCTAGTTTTGGGCCATTCGCCTGCCGTCGACGAATGAGCCCTTCTTGGAGTTTTCCGCTCTCTTAAGGCATGTTGAGCATTGAGGTTTATAGAAATCTTTTGCTCCGCACCCGTAGCAAAAGATTCTTCGTTCTGCGAGGCACATGTCCCATGCGTGTCCTGGCTGATCACAGTTCCAGCAAACCATAGGTCGTTTGGAAAGTTGCAAAGCCTCTACAGATACAGACTCCGACTCTGAGGCCGACTGTAAAGACTTTTCAGTCTCCACAGCAGCAACGGCTCTTTTAAACACCCTCGGTGGAGTATTTACCTTGCTGGATTGCTTAAAATCTACGTCTCCTAGCAGATTTTCACGTTTCTGGACCAGTTGTCGCAGATGAGCAACAGAATGAATGGAGAGGTATAATAATTCTTGTCTTAGCTCTGGGATTAAATTCCTTTGCAGCTGCTGAATAAGTCTATACTCGTCTAAAGGAATAGTTAGACTAGAAAGGATCGACATAATGTCCTCATAAAACGAGTCAAAGGGCTCGCCCTCTTTCTGCTTTCGAGCACGAATTTCTTCCATAAGGACATCATCGTCTTTATGGTCCTGATACTGATTTTTTAGTGCTGCACAAAAATCTTCCCATACTACCTCAGGGTTCTCTTTACGGTATCTCCAATACCATTCTCTTGCTTTACTGGTCAAGAGAACATGTAAGTTTTTGCATACAAAAGCAAAATCACCGTTTAGACTATCTATGGTCAATGTTCTTACACTGTATATGAACTCCTAAACTGTAGGGCCATTGACTGTTCCATCGTATTTTACTCCCCAACCCTGAATGATCTGGGTGACTTTCTCTGGACTCAACATTGTGTTCGAACGCGTGTCACTCGGCCTTGCCGAAGTTGCACTAATGTGAGGACTATTAGGAGAATTTAAACCGTTTGATAGGTTTAAGTTGTCAAATTTGGCTTGTATGAGATGTTCGATCCGACTAAAAATTCTGTCATAATCCATTTCTCGAAAATTATATGCAGGCGGATCAGAAATTCGCGGCTGATATGAATACTTCTATTTCGACCTCCACCACCCCTAGGCTGTCGACCTTAGGTGGATCGTGAATTAATTTTTGGCTGAGTATCTTGGCTTCGTGACTCATTTAAGTCAGCTGCCCCTACCTCCTCGTCTACTTGTTGGTTTAGGATTACCCCAGTAACGGGTTTCCCTTTACTTCGTGTGTTGTGTACTTTTGAAATAGCACCTTTACTAGTGCTTGCTTGAGGCTCTAGATGTGCTGAGTAATGCAAGTCCTGTATTGTACTAGGTGCTTTGCACTCAGGACACTCTGGATATTTTTCTAGATGTTCCACGATACACTGATTGTGGAATCTATGGCCGCATTCAGTATTAACTATGTTTTCTGTTGCCAGTAGATGCTCTACACAAAGATTGCAAGTGCCTTCAGGCTGACGCAAGTCCTCTCTACTGCGTACTAAAGGCATATTTGGTTTTTAAATGTTCAGAAAAAATTTTATTATTTTTTTTATTTGTTTTGTTAGTTTATCATAAAATGTTTAATTATTATTTTGTTTAATTTTTTTAATAATTCATAAGTTATTTGTTTTCCTTATGCTACTCAGGGAAGTTGCTGAAAGGGTATTTTCCATTAGTTTTTTTCTAAAATAACAGCAGACCGCTTGGGTCATACACTCGCGATGACTCTTTAATTTATAAACTTTTCACGCTGTAGCTTTTCAGCAAAACCTGCATAATAGGGTGATGTTTAGCCGAGCTGAACTTATCACATTCCATATTAGGCCGATTTCCTTTGCTGAATACTCTAACAATGAAAACTTATTTGATGGCCAATAGATAACGACTCATCACTATCTAGTGATTTCGGTAGCCTCAATAGAAAGTTCAATTCATTATTGAGGTTTCTCTTCATTATTGTGAATGCGTTAGCCTATTGGTAAGTTTACTTCGCTTCCTATTAGTGAAAGAGAGGGCCATTTTTTCTTATATGATAAATATGCTTCCTGCTCTATTTTATAATCCCATTATGGAAGGTCTAGTGAATTAATTTCCAGAATTTACTTTAAAATGAACAATTATTTCCGATCACTGTGCATTAGCAGGTCTGTCGGATATTCTCTGAGACACGATCCTTAGGAATATAGTTCCAGACGGAACTCAATGCAAATAAAACGGATATAATTTCCTGACAACTAATTTAAACATCTCGGATCTAAAGAGTGGACGAGTTTTCGGTCAATGCCAAAAATCGTTTTTCCTATTCTTCAGCTTCGAAAAATAAATCAGTTTACTGCTATAGCATATGCACTTGGGATATGTGAAGCCGCGATCGCTGAATTTTTCAAGTTATTGTTAACAGTCTATTATCCGACGTTAACTTGCGATTTAACAAACTTGGTATTAATAAAGGCTTGATGGATTTCGCCTTCTCATTAAAAATACCTAGTAGTTTCTGCGATGCCTCACCGTTGGGCGCCAAATTCTGTATTGTGGCATCTATAGTTGATTGAGTGGTGCGATCTTCGCTAAATTATTGGCCGATTGGGACCCTTGTTACGGCTAGCTAACAATCGTATTGGGGGGATTCGTTGGCCAAATAATAAAGCCTTTACTCGATCAGAAAGCCACGTTGAATTAAATTTATAGTCCCGTGCCTATTACGTAGATGAATAATATTTATAATTACGACATAATAAAATGTAAAAGAGAGAACAAAATTCGGAGAGCTCATGCGTGAATGCTACTGCTATGGCAGGATATCTAATGGATGTTAGACTACACTGATGGTATAGTAGCCCGCCTCTGCACCCACCCTCCATGATTTACCTTTGGCATTATATGGTAAATCCCTATTTTAAGTTACCCTTTCATTATATCCTTCGCCTTTTCACATAAGGAAAACTATAGTTATTTACCAACACATTATAATAATTTTATTCATTGAATTGTAAAATGTAAGATCGTAGATAAGACCATAATATATTTCATTTTTAAATTTCCTGTTTCAGTTGCTAATTTGTAATCTAATTCATTTAATATAAACTTGTTTTCTTTCATAATTCATATAGTGTATTGTAATTCATAGTATAGTTTCGTTTAATTCTATATTTTATTTCTTTTTTTTTTTTTTTTTTTTTTTTTTTTTTTTTTTTTTTTTTATTTTTTTTTTTCCTCAACCTCCATCCATTTTTTTAAAAAAATTATTTTTTTTTTTTTTTTGTTTTATCTTTTTTTTTATTCATCTGGGCTCTGGGGGGCATTGGGAGAGCCCATTATGTCAATTTGGAATGTTTTTATGGCTGGGCCGGCCCCGGCTGTGTGTTTTTTTTTTTCCTCATTTTTGTGGGGGTGTTGTTTTTGTGCATCTTTTTTTTTTTTTTTTTTTTTTTTTTTTGGTTTGGGGGGAGAAAGAGAAAAATTTATTTTTTTTTTGGTTTTTTGGTTTTTTGTTGTTCACTTTTTTTTTTTTTGTTTATAAAAAGAGGGGTTCCTTTCCTGGTTTAATAGCGCGCCCTCTTGGGGGGCTCAAGGACTCTTCGATGGCTCAATGACGCCTTCTGACAACATTCTATCCACCTCTACGTAGATAAGTTTCTCTACAGCGCACACTGGGCTAAATTCCAAAAAAAGTGGCATAAAGTCTAATATTGGAGATATCGAGCTGAAATTTGGTATATATGGTAAATATACCACTCAAAATATGTAAACAAAATTTTATATTAATTGGACCACGCCTTCCCTGACCGCCCATATATGGCGATATTGCGTATACGTAAAAAAAAAATCTTCTTGTTTTTGAAAAAAATTTCTCCTTTTTTTCCCTCGCTCAGCATAGTTTCACTAATTTGGCCAAATATCCAGTTATCAAGGGCGGAATAGTCGCGACCGTTGTCGATCCAAGCATCCGGCAGAGTTGCATGGCAGAATTCAAGCCCATCTACATTTTCAATGTTTGGCCAAAGTCGCAAAAAGTCGCAAACCAAATTATAAAATACTTTTAATATGCATTCTATAGTTTATTTTGACATACATTACATGACGCGCACCCGCGCGCAAAGTTAGTTCTACTCCACAGAACACAAGCAATTTTGTTTGGTTTCATCTATTTTTGGACAGTACAAAACAATACACATAAATAAAAAACTACTAATTTAAACACAAAATGTTTTTACTTTAATAATTCTACACACCTCCTTGGTTATTAAAATCCATATTTTGAAATGTTTTTTTGTTTAAGTTTGTAAAATCGCCAATCCCTCAAAATTTGCAAAACTTTCTGTGTTAGTTTATTCCTTCTATTTTCTTTTCTAAATATTATTGCTCCTGTTTCTAAGTGTTGTGGGTCTTCTCTTCCTTCGTTTAACTTTTCTATATTCTGACTCTTCATCAAATTCATTTGTTTAGTTACGTCCGGGTAGAGTTTTTCCCTAAAGACGTTTAGTTGTTTGAGATAGTCATGTTGGTCGTTAAATTCGATATTCTTATTAAAAGAATGAGTTCTACCTGAGAACAGTTCGAACGGTGTGAGTTTTGTTGCCGAATGAATGGCATTGTTATAGGTTATTATAGTTTCGGTCATTATACTGTCATGTTCTATATTTAAGTTTTCTGTCTTTTTCTTTTCCATTATAATTCTGTATATTTCCGTTAATGTTGAGTGCAACCTCTCTACTGGTGCATTGCTAGATGACTGTTGAAAAGAAGTCATGTGCAACTCTATTCCATACTGTACGCAAAAATCTTTGAACAAGTTCGAATTATATTCCGCTCCTTGATCGCAAACGATCTTCTTAGGAATACCGAAATATTGTATGAACTGTTGCATTGATTTTACAATATTTATACTATTTCTGGTGGGGATAGTGTATGCCGCAGCGAATTTAGAAAACTTATCGATTACAGTCATTATGTAATTACCGTTAATAGTATACAAGTCCGTGTGTAATATTTGCATTGGGGCTGAGGGAGTTTCTGTCTCCAAGTACTTAATTCTTGGTGGTGATCGGTCATACTTTAATAATTTGCATATGTTACAGTTATTTATTGTCTTTCTTATTATTTGTTTCATATTAGGGAAATAATATTTTCTTTTCAGCTGGGCGGTTACTTCATCTATTCCCCTATGGTGGGAATTTTGATGTTGTTCTAATATTTTCCTTTCTTGTTCATCTGTGTTAACTATATCCTGTAGAAATACTGTGCATCTCACCGCCTTATAAATTTTACTATGAGCAAAATATTTGGCGTAAATTTCCTGAATTTTTCGGAATACCGAATCAGACGCAAAGATTGCACATATTTTATTAGGTCTTAATAGATTTTTTAATAGTTTAGTTGCATTTTCGTCTGTGAATTGTGATTCGTATATGATTTCCCTAATTTTGTTCTTAAAGGGAGCCGTCGTCTTAACTTTTGAATTCGGACCTATTTCGAACATAAGTTGAATCTTAAATTCATTTATAGGTTTTTCTGATATGAACAGATTTTCATCAGTCTCCTCTAGGCTGGAATGTATGGTGTCCCCAGCTGAAGCCACTATTGATTCGTGATCATTGACATTCACATCTATTTGTACCCTACTCAACGCATCTGCCACTACTTTTTGAGAACCTTTTTTGTAAATGACTTCAAAATCGAACTCCAGTAGTTGTAATTTCCACTGGACAAGTTTCGAGTTAAGTTAAGTTAGTTTGTGGTCAGTGATAATTTTGAACTTTCGTCCATATAAGTATGGTCTGTAGTACTTCGAGGCCCAGATTATGGCCAACATTTCCTTTTCGACCGTGGAATAATTTAATTCCGTATCTGTAAGAGTCCTACTTGCGAAAGAAACTGGTTTATCTTTCCCTAATGTACCCTGCGACAAAACTGACCCAATTGCCACATTGCTGGCATCTGTTGTCAGAATGAATTCTCTGTCGAAGTCAGGGTATTGCAACACTGGATCGTTGCATAGGAGCGTTTTACACGTCTCGAAAGTGTCAGTAAATTCTTCGTCTATCTTTATTGTTTTTAATTTGCCTTTTAGCTGTCTCGTCAACGGCTTAGTGATTCTTGCGAAATCCCTAATGAACTTTCTATAATAACCTAGCAGTCCGAGGAACGATTTAATTTCCTTTTTAGTCTCGGGAATAGGAAATTTTTTAATTGCTTCAATTTTCTTAGGATTAGGTTAATCCCCTCTGCTTGAGCTAATTTCTGAAAAACCAACTTTAAGTGTGTCATATGCTCCTGAAGAGAACTAGAGAACACGACAATATCATCAAGGTAGACTAAACAGCATTTTCCGATTAGCTCCTTTAATACGTTGTCCATAACCCTTTGAAAGGTAGCCGGGGCGTTAGTTAGCCCGAACGGCATTCTGGTGAACTCATAGTGACCTCCAACAGCTGTGAGCGCTGTTTTTGGTCTATCTTTTCTTGCCATCTCTATCTGGTGATAACCGCTTGCCATATCCAGTGCAGAGAAATACTTCGTACGGCCGATCTTATCTAATACGTCATTGATCGCTGGCATTGGATATTTATCCTTAACTGTTTTTTCGTTAAGTTTACGGAAATCCACAACCATTCTCCATTTCGGCTCGCCTGAAGCGTCCATTTTCTTTGGAACCAGCCAAACCGGTGCGCTCCATGGGGAATGGCTGTTCTTAATAATGTCTTGTTCTAACAGTTTATCAATTTGTTTCATAATTTCAATCTTTTCGCATTGCGCGTATTTGAAAGGTCTTACATATATTGGTATGTCGTCCGTAGTAGATATATCGTGTTTAATTTGATTTGAGAATGACAATTTATCTGAACCATCATGAAAAATTTTGGGGAATTTTAGAAATAGCCTTTTCAGCTCCGATTCCTCCTCTTTATTCAGATATTCTATACGAAGTTGAGTAAAATCGATCTTATCGGTTGGATGATTATTGCTTACGTCTGTAATTACGTTAATCTCCGCAAATACTTCCTTGGGCCACTTGTATACTACCAGTGGCGAATCCAAATATATTATTTGTTGTTCCTCACCCGAATTTACAACTTCCATGAAACTAACATTATCCCTTGCTTGATATAATCCCTCTGTAATTACCACATTTCGTAAAACTTGAATTTCCTTACAAAAGAACTCTCCCTTTTCTATGTTTACGGGAAGGGCTGCAACTGTTTTTGTTTGGGGTTCTATTACATACGCTTCGGTAGTCTTATTCTGTTTTAATCTAATCGGAATTTGGACAGTGTCTGTTCGTAGCAAATGATTATCTAAATCGATAGTTGCTTTTAACCTAGACAAAATATCAATTCCAAATAAGCCGTCGAAGTAATCGTGAAACTTATATAATAAGAATGAAAAAGTCGTGTTGACCTTGAACTCTTTGAAGCTTTTAAATTCGGCTTTTTCTTTAAGTAAGTGTTCGTTAAGAACTGTTTTAATCTTGAACTCCGAAGTTAGTCTAGTCCGGTTTTGTATTGTTGTAAATTTAGGGTCTAAAAATGAATGAGTGGCTCCCGTATCAATGAGAAACTTGAGTCGTCTACCGAACGGAGAATCTATCTCCACAAACGGTAACGACGAGCCGTGCCTGTCTTTTTCTATGTATCCTGTCTGTTGTCCGAGGCTATAACTTGAAAATTTTGTTCATCCGATTGTTCGATATCGGTGTTCTGGGTGGTCCCATTGATATTATAATATTGACCCGAACGGTTTGAAGAATTACCCTGAGTTCGTCCATTATTGTAATCGGCTTATTCGGCTTCTTTGGCATTATAGCCGGGGTGTTAGTTCGGTTATTTCTATTCGAACTGTTGGATCTGGAACTATTGTTAGAGTTTTGATTATTACGGAATCGGTTATTATTAGAGTTGTAATTAGAACCGTTATTTCCGTTGTTGCTATAAGAAGTTCCTGCATTCTGTTCCTGACTTTCGTTACTACCTCTCTTTCCCTGTCTCGGGTTGTTAGTTTCCAGCATTTTCCTCTTATCCTGGAAGTATAACTCTCTTTCCTTGAGAGCTTCTTCATACGCTTCAGATAGGGTTTTGGGTCTAAGAGCTCTTACAAAAGCACCTAAGGGTCCCCTTATACCTGTTACAAAGGCAACAAGGCACAACTTAGTGTATGATTCCTTTTTAGCATTAATTATAGACTGTTCCCTTTCTCTAGTGTCAATAATGAAAAAAGGGCGAGTCTGACTTCGGTTATTTCTTCATATAACCTAGTCAAGGACAAATTTTTTAAGTTTATAAGGTGAAGCTCCTGTATAAGGGAAGATTCTTCCCTCTTATCTGTAAAATGAATTCGAAGTGTAGCTTTCATGACGTCCCAATTGAGGGGAACGCCTTCTGCTATCAGTACTTCGTTTGCTTTCCCTTCGATCTTATTTCTGATTGTCCTCATTAACAAATGACCGTACGGAGTCTGATCTGCCCCTCTGATCATCATCAGGATCTCCTCCACATTGGTAATAAAATCGTTTAACGTTTTAAAATTACCATCGTATGTTGGGAGAAAACGAATTGCGTCGGGTATGCGTAATGTGTTAAAAATTTCGTTCGGGGTGGTTGTTGCCGGAGGTGGCAATGGTTGGTTAAGTGGTAGAGTGTTTGAAGTCATTATTGTCGGAACTGTTTCTCTACCTAAGATAAAATCTTCTTCAATGGACTCTAAAGACCTTGATGCTAATTCTTCTCTTTCAGCTCTACTTCTGCTTCTGGTGTTCGGAAACAACCTTTTGATATGCGACATGAACTCTCTCTATACAACTGTAAATTCTATCGGGCCTATTTTAGTGTTTCAATTATGTCCCGTCAATTCCTATTACTCTTCTCTTCCTATCTAATCGTGTGTGATTCGGAACAATGTGTGTTTTAGTGTTATTACCTTAATTTTTAATATGTGTTGATATCTTAGTTTCTAATGTGTGTCGTTATCTTAATTTATAGTATGTTGATCTCTTAGTTTCTAATGTGTGTTGTTCTCTTAATTTATAGTGTGTGTCTCTTAATATTATTCTTAGTTAACTTATTTTAACCTCTTCTAAAATTTCCTGTAATGAAGGATTTTTTTAGTTTTTTGTGTACATGTGTAAGGTTATGAATCTGGTGCAATCGGTAGTTTATTTGTTTTTGTTTCGTATTTGTTAATATTTAATTATTTTAAGTGGGCTTAATAATCAGTTAGCGACCCTTTAACGTCGAATTCGGGTACATTCAAAAACAACCTACAGCTTTGCGCCCTGCAACTCTACATGTTATTGTAATTGAACTGTTTCCCGTCTTCGTCATTCAGGTTGTGCCTCTTCAGATTAAGCTTTATTATTTCTTCTTGATATATCTCGCACTTATTTGCGGAAGCCTTATTGCTTGTATCTTTTTTATAAATCTTATACACATTCTTTCATAAGCTTTGTTGCTTTATCTCTTGATATACTCCAGAACACCTTATCTTGTCGCCTTATTGCGTAAGCCTTTTTGCTTTTTATGAATCTAGGTATTCGTATGTACATCACATGCATACATCACTAAAACGAACACTGCTCACTATGGACTTATGCTGCCACGTACTCGCTTGCTTGGATATGCAATCTGATACGTGGCTGCGGCCGTCAAATGCGACCACTGGGTTTTCGCTGACGATGCATTATGATTTTCGTACTGACATTGATTGTGTAACTTTGCATTATGATTTTGTCATTTCACTTTTATTATTAATAATTTATTTTTCCCTACTACCGTTGCTGTCTTACATGCATAGCCAATATATGGGAGTCCACTGCATAGTTCTTTAAGTCCGGCTGCGCCAGTTATGAATCCAACGATGTTCCAGAGGGTTTGTTTGCTGAACAAAAGGGGAAGGGGTCTTCTTTTTCCGATTGATGAGATGACGTTGAATAGTTTTAACTTTTATATTTTAACTGTATTATTCACTTTATTTTTTATATAGGGAGGATTTTGGAATTAAAATACGTCCGTTTGTTTCGGATGATAGATATAGAATGAATTTTATTCAACACGACTCGATACTTAAAACGACTCAGTACATATTTTGTGCTTCTAAGAATTTACAATGTTGCAACAATGCCTAGTCGGCATTCTGGCCCTTTTCCTGTTTGTTTATTTTAATTGGAGCAATGTACTCTTGGGTCTGGGTTCACTTATATATAAGTATACATTTGAGTTTCATTTTAGTGTGTAAGTGTTTAAGAGTAAATATAAGTGCCGCCGTTGAGAGTTGGAGTCGTATTACTCTCTTTGTTGTTCTCCCGCTTCGGTTTAGGAGGAGGTACAATGCTGACCGGGGGAAGGGTGCATGTGGTAACTCGCGCAGTAGCTTGACTTCTTTTTACAAGAAGGGCATTTCACAATTCTTTCATTTAGATATATATATTTATATGGACCCCTATGAAACATAACTTCATTGGCTATGCAGATGGCATACCGTTGACAATATCAAACATTCACATTCATTTTGTTACTCACAGATGATATCCGCTTGATCGATGCGCCCTTCGATGTCGCTGCTGTGCTGTTTTGGAAGAAGGTTTATGTAGTTATGTGTGTGCCTCTATATGTGTGTGCTTGTTTTCAGATACTACTGCGAGTTGTACAAGTTTTAAATTGCCTTAAGAATATAAGTGTACGAAAGAGGTTATTAGATAGAGTTTAAATGAAAAGATTTAACATAAAAATGTATTTATACTAGCGTGATACTTTTGTTGGCATGCCGCCTTTGGGCTGCCGGGAGAAGAAGAACGCCTTGGTGCTTCTCTTTAACTGCTGAGGTTGGTGGCCTATGTCAGGCTGGACATACCCGTGCCGCTATTAGCTACTCCGGCTGTTACCACTATATGTCTCCGGTCTGCAACTATTTTAACCCAATACGTATAGCTCTCAAACTATTGTGGCGTGATGATCATCTAAATGATGTCGGAATCACGTTGATATATTAGCTCGCCGCGATTCACGGGCCTATTTTATCGCAGTGGCTGAGTAATGTCAGTGTTTTGCCGCCCAGTGTATGCTCTTGCAGCCACTGGGGGCTCCTTATAGTCACGACCGGCCTGGCTTATAGTTATGGAGATCTGGCAACCCTCTCAATTTGCCATTCACACTGATTTAAATATTTACACTCAATAGATATTAATCTGTTTAATTTATCGATATCCTTTTAATCATCGTTAAGTTCCTTCTCTTTCGATCGCAAACTGTCAAGCACACAACACGTGCCACTGCGTAACTTTTTAAACATTTTTCATCCAAATAAATCATAAGCATCAAACAACATCCATTGCATTTAATTACATAAAGCATCTACCAAAACTATTGTTCACCACAATTGGTGATCCTCGACTATTAAACACGCACTAAAAAAACACTTGGTCCCTATAATTGGTGACCCTCGACTATTAAACACGCACTAAAAAACACTTGGTCCCTACAATTGGTGATCGTCGACTATTCAAACCACTGGCTCACCACAATTAGTGACCCTCGACTCTTAAATACGCACACACTCAAAGTCAATACAATTGATAGGCAAGATATCAAATTCGCACATCAACATAATTTCATCATAATTTTCTGACGCATTCAGAATTTACACGTGTTTCATCATACGAAGCACACACAACATTCTTATAAGATGGAGAACGATAGTTTTGCTGACGCACAAAATAATTCAGAACTAACTGAATCAAATCTAAACACAATTACTAGACAGATGCCGTTTCCACAACTTCACACAATCACAAACATAGAAATGTTTTTGCATCGGTTCTCGGAAAGAGCATGAGAAGTACGCAGCAGTCATAGCGTACGCAGATCCTGAATATTTGGAGCAAGTCCACGATCTTGTCCAAAACGAACTGGAAACAAATCCATACACCACACTTAAGCAGGTTATACTAGGCAAATTCGCAAAATCGGCAATGGATCGCCTTGAAAACCTCGCATCTGGAATACAACTCGGTGATGGACCCCAAGTCATTTTCTCAGTCGGCTACAACGGACAAATGACACCAACGACGAATCAGTTGTCCGTCGCTACTGGATCAAGCGCCTTCCACCTCAAGCTCGTGCCGTCATTGTAGGAATGCACGAAGAGCCCCGGATACAACACTATCTCAACTTTCAACAGCCGCAGACGCTGTCATGGACTCACTCACTTCTACGTCGAGTGACAACATTTCAGCAATTTTATGTAACAACACCAACAATCCAAATTCTACAAACGATCGTTTCAGCAACATAGAAAAACGTTTGGATTCTCAAAAAACTTTTTTCAGCAAATCAACAGCAAGGTCGGACAAATTCTAAGCAACAACAATAATCGACGCTTCGTTTTCGTATATTTAGATGACATCGCCGTAGCATCAAGTAACGCTGAACAACATGAAATTCATCTTTGCCAAGTTTTTGAACGACTTCAACGTTACCACCTCACAATAAACGCAAGCAAATGTGCCTTCGGACAAAATTCCATAATATTTTTAAGACATCATGTCGACTCTCATGGCATCAAACCTTTGCCAGACAAAGTCAAAGCAATTGTTGATTTTCCATTACCCAAAGTTGTAAAGGAACTTCGACGCTTTCTGGCAATGATCAACTTCTACAGACGATTCCAGCCCAAAGCACTGGAACATCAAGCCCCGTTGTTGCAGTTAATTCCAGGCAATAAGATGAACGATACAACACTTCCAACAGTGCAAGCATTCTCTCGCAACAGCTACCCTCCTGGTTCACCCATCTCCAGATGCAACACTTTCGCTAAGCATAGATGCTAGTGATACAGCAGTCGGAGCAGTTCTTCACCAAATCGTGAATAATGAATACCAGCCAATGGGATTTTTCAGTGTAAAGCTAACAGACGCTCAGCGCAAATACAGCACGTATGATCGCGAACTTCTTGCCATCTATCTCAGCATCAAGCATTTTCGCTTTATGTTAGAAGGCAAATCATTTTGAATAAAATTAATTGATTTTGCCGATAAAACCATTTGTTCTGTATATTTTTTAAAAGTCCTGTTTACTTTGGAAAGCACCTTGTATTGTGGCGTGATGATCATCTAAATGATGTCGGAATCACGTTGATATATTAGCTCGCCGCGATTCACGGCCCTATTTTATCGCAGTGGCTGAGTAATGCCAGTGTTTTGCCGCCCAGTGTATACTCTTGCAGCCACTGGGGGCTCCTTATAGTCACGACCGGCCTGGCTTATAGTTATGGAGATCTGGCAACCCTCTCAATTTGCCATTCACACTGATTTAAATATTTACACTCAATAGATATTAATATGTTTAATTTATCGATATCCTTTTAATCATCGTTAAGTTCCTTCTCTTTCGATCGCAAACTGTCAAGCACACAACACGTGCCACTGCGTAACTTTTTAAACATTTTTCATCCAAATAAATCATAAGCATCATAAGCATCTACCAAAACTATTGTTCACCACAATTGGTGACCCTCGACTATTAAAAACGCACTAAAAAAACACTTGGTCCCTACAATTGGTGACCCTCGACTATTAAACACGCACTAAAAAACACTTGGTCCCTACAATTGGAGATCGTCGACTATTCAAACCACTGGCTCACCACATTTAGTGACCCTCGACTCTTAAATACGCACACACTCAAAGTCAATACAATTGTGTAATGGTCGCCGTTTGTAATGGTCGAAGTGCGAATCAAGAAGTAGAGTCGAACCACACAGGGTATCAAATTTAAACTTCAATTCGACTTTCGGATCAGGAATGATAGCGGACGGAATCCTCTTGTGACGTAGCTCTTCGGCGTGGGGTGGGTTGTTGCCATATTCCGTCTCCACATCTACACAACTTTATTATTTAGGATTCCTAACAGAAACTAAAAAAAAGAGACTTACTCCAAGAAATGCAAGAAGGGTGTAACTAACGAAACAAACTATTGTAGGTTCAAATAAATAAAAAAATCGGATTGCAAGATATGACATTTGCGGGGTCAAAGGTGTTGGGCGACCTCGCTGTCTTTACCCACCCTACCATAATCTTCTAAAAAAATTATTGTATCCGAAGATACCCTATATCCGTCCGACTATTAACTTAAGTCGCCATGTCTATCCAGAAAACAAATTAATTTAACACATCATTATATTCATTTCTATATTCATGTTTTATTCCTATCGCAAAGGGTCAGAAAATTGTTTGACATACTGATCTTCATTAAAATTACACAGGCCCACAAAAAAAGAAAAGTTTCATGATCTGGGTAAGCAGCATATGCAGTTATATGTATTTTGGGTCGCTGAATCCGAATCCGAGGTCAGAATTTCGCCATCACGTCTGGACTTCGACATAACCTCACGAAACTGAAAAACCTTAAAATATCCCCCAAAAGATTTCGTCTTTCTTAGTCCGAATCCGAAGTCAAAATTTACGTAGCAAGTCTGAGTTTCAACTTAACCTCAAAAAACTGGAAAAATTTTTGGAACCCCAAAAAATAATGGGGGTCATGATCGGCTCTAAAAATAGTTTTCTTTTTCAATATCTCCTTTTTTGAGCATTATTTTATCAGTATTCGGAATAGATTCATATGAGTACTGATTTATTACGTCAAAACTGTATTTTAACTAATAAAAAACATATACTAAATACGTAATTCCACATATTAGCATAAATGCAGTAATAAATTATCAAAAAAATTAAAAATTTTGGAAATTTTTCAAAAATTTTTTAGGTTAGGTTGTAATGCAGACGTGATTGGCTGATTTTGATATTGGATTCGGTTTCGGAAGCTCTAAAAACATATAGAAACATATATCGCATGACTCGATCATGACCCCCCCATTATTTTTTGGGGTTCCAAAAATTTTTCGAGTTATTTGAGGTTAAGTCGAAACTCAGACGTGCTACGTAAATTTTGACTTCGGATTCGGAGAAAGAAAAATACATGATAAAACATATATCGCATGCTCAGATCAGGATTCTATATCTTTTGGGGGATATTTTAAGGTTTTTCACTTTCGTGAGGTTATGTCGAAGTCCAGACGTGATGGCGAAATTCTGACCTCGGATTCGGATTCAGCGACCCAAAATACATATAACTGCATATGCCGCTTACCCAGATCATGAAACGTTTTTTTTTTGTGGCCCTGTGTTATCAATATAACGATTTCATAATTTACAAGAGTATTCGTAACTTTTGGAAAGATATAATATTTCGATTTGGTTACGAATTTATGGATTTTGTTTCAAACACAAATCTTATTCATTATTTCTCATTCAAATCTTATTATTATTGTTGCACCAGATTCACAGGGCAGTGGATCAGCACAGTGCGTTCCACACAAGACCCGCAGGGCAGTGGTAGAGCGGACTATATACCGCGGGGGATACAAAACGCTTTTACCAACTGCTTGGACAGGGATCTCGTAATGGAAGAACTGTAAAGAATGGAACTGAATTGCATAATAGTTCTTAAGACAAGCAAGGTGGATTTTTTTACCTTTCTCTTAATTTCTTTAGGCAGAGTTTGGGCTTTGGGTGCCAAATGCCGTTCCTTACTACTGCCAGCCAAAGGTCTATCATTCAAATCTTATTATTATTTCTCATTCATTAAATCATTTCATTTTTTATATGTTTTTCAGAGTTTTGTTTAAATTTATCGCATAAAATAGGCTAGAGTTGCATAAACTAGGCAAATGGGTGTCTAGATGTCAAACCTATTTTACGAGGGAGCACATATGTTTTCCGCAGCTGTTTTGCTTTTTAAATTTATTCGCTGGAATCTGTTTTATGTAAAACTGCTTTTTCTAATTGTAATATCAGTGCTGAGTGTGTGTGTGTGTAACAATTTGAATACTACATACAAACTACAAGCTACAATTAAAAATAAAATGTCACTGATCCTGCAGCATTGGAATTGCCTGCCTGATTTAACTGATTGTGCCATTCCAGATTCTGTTTAGTCACTGACTCTCCTCGCTTGGCGGCTTGCTTACCGTTATAAACCATAATGGCACATCCAATTACAGTCAATCCCATCATCACATTGGCCAATTTAATGCGTATTTTGTTGCGGCACCGCTCCATTTGGTCCTGACTATGGAAGTTCCCAAATGAATTGATCTTACTCAATAATTTAAAACAATAATTTGCATACCTAACAAAAGTCGGTACCTCAGCTACGTTCTTATATTTTCCACTCCAGACCAACATACGTTTCTCCAAATTGTTTGGCTCATGATTTTTGATGCCTTGCCTTAAGATTTGCGTATTGCCAATCGCGCGTTGCGTCAGCAGAATGCAGGCCCGCTTTCCCCAGGCGCCAATTAGCACGGACTTACTCAACATGTTGTTTTCCTCGATTGTCTTAACTTGGCTCGATATCTAACCGGCTTGTGAATTGGTTCAAGTCAAAGGCCCAATTGCAATTGAACTTCGTTAAATGTTCGCAACGGCCAGAGTTGCCATTGTATTAAAATTCACTTGTTGAGCGTTGCCACAAAGAAAAAATATTGTTCCGGTGTAAGGAATTTGTCTAATTGCTTGATTTTATTATATTTTGATAGTACTGTATTTCTAATAACCATACTAAGAAAATCACATACATTTCACATAAATTTCACTAATGCAAATTATCGAAAAAAAAAAAAAAAATTTGTGTTTCTTATATTTTTCTGCAAATTTGGTTGATTAAATGTTTGCTAAGTTAATTCAATTCTTTTCCAATTCAATGAGGCTTCCAATTTAAAATCTATATAGTTTAAGTTTACATTTAAATTTGCTTGAATACTGGATGTACTTTCTTTTGCTTAAACATTATTGGTTTTTTCTTTTTCGTTCATTGTATGTATCAATGTGCAACTCTTTGTGTATTTAAATGTGTTTATAATATATAGGATTTGTTTCTTTTTGTTTTGTTTTGTTTTTACAGGATATAATTAATTGTTGAAAAGTGCGCTTGAGAAAGTGTAGGAATAATAGAAAGCTACTACACAATTAATGCTGGTTAAAAACAGCTTTTAACATTGTTTCGTTTTAGTGTTGGGTTTTCGTTTTCATTTTTTAAATTGTTTGATGTTGTTCGTAATTATTTTTGTTTGGGTGATCAGAAGGATCAGCAGAGCATTTAAGAGAATGTAAAATTCACATAAATCACAAGCCTACGGACATGCACATTTGTTGTTGTTTACTCACAAGTTATTTTGTCCAGCGTTGAAAGGCCTTCCAGCGTGGTGGTGATACAGATCGTTGTTAGGAAACTAAAGCTTGGTGATAAGTTAATTTTAAATTCTCTTTTTACAATTTTAAATATGTTAGCATACTTGTTTGTTTTTACAAATGTTTTCTTGTTACATAGTTCTTTGATAATATTTTGATTTAATTTTTTTGTTTTTTGTCTCTAGTGCACACTCAACAATTGTAATTAGATGATGATGGAAGAAAGTGTATCCAACGGTGCAAATCCAAATGAAGGGAATGAATATTTCTGTCCCAAACGGAGACTGCGCATGCAACTGCAGCAGAATGCTCCACAGCAAAATAAGGCACGGCAAGGCTGCGTAAATGTTGCGCAATGCCATGCAAACGTCATACAGCGCCGTTGAACTGAAGCAACATTATGCTACATAAGCAGCACTGCCCTGAGCACTTTGATGGGCAGACAAAATTGTTGCACCAGATTCACAGGGCAGTGGATCAGCACAGTGCGTTCCACACAAGACCCGCAGGGCAGTGGTAGAGCGGACTATATACCGCGGGGGATACAAAACGCTTTTACCAACTGCTTGGACAGGGATCTCGTAATGGGATCTCGAATTGCATAATAGTTCTTAAGACAAGCAAGGTGGATTTTTTTACCTTTCTCTTAATTTCTTTAGGCAGAGTTTGGGGTTTGGGTGCCAAATGCCATTCCTTACTACTGCCAGCCAAAGGTCGATAGTTTGGGGTGCACTCCTTCGAAACCTCCAATAATCCCTTGCGATGTAACTTCAGAATTTTTAATTTTTTTCACAGGAACAAGCGTACTTCAGTACGTTTTAAAATTTTTTTTTTTCTAACCAACAAAAGATCCGCTGCAACCGCGTGTGGACCTTATATAGTGAAAAATTCCAGCCATCGCTAGCTTTTTTAGGAAGGTATTCGGAGTTGGCGAAGTTAACTGTGATCGTACTCCAGCTGATGAGTGAAAGCTTTAATTACTTTTACCGCAGCCTCGAAGTAGACACGATTAGATAGGCAGGTAGAAAGATAACATTTGCACTGCTTGCAAGGTAATCTTAATACTTATCATAAAATTTGCACTGCTTTCTAAAGTAAGCTTAGAAGTATGCTCTGATAAGAACAGGTCTTATCACAACTGCATTTAGTGTACTAATTTTAGCACAGAGAAGGTCTTATCAGCGTTGCACTGCTTTACCTTTGGCTACAAGAAAGCCGAAGGTATTATTTTTGCTATTTTACCATAAACTAATAATGGAACGCATTGCAAAGCGCGGGCCATTACACGTTGCCCCATTAAAACGAATATCAAAATTAGTCGTTTTATCGCAGTGATTTAGTAGCGATAAAACTATTGTTGATTTGATTTAGCTAAGTCCTCAACCTAACTTAGCAACATAATTAGGTCCACACCACACACTAGTAAGATCGCATCAAACTTGTTGCTTCGAATATGTTCGATGATGTTTGCTGTTGCCGTGCATAGTGATCCCCTAGTTTCAAACCAGCATCCGCTAATTCGAACTGCATGTCAAAGCTTGCAAGCATAGGCTTAAGGGTCATGTTGCGCTCAGATGCATCTTTGTAGGTGCTGAATCATAGAAAAAGCTTTTCTTTGCGGAGAGCCTGATCTATAAATGCTGCTACCCTTCTCTATTTGCCCTCTTTTCTGATCGGTTGAAACTATAAGTGTCCACTCCACGTCGGTTAGCGCTGCGTTTGCTACACGTGTTGAGTTTATATTCGTGCGTTTATAATTCGATAAGTCTGTGGAATAAAAATTTACAGCTGCCTATAGTACACGTATACGCAGCTAAATTAATTTCCGTGTCGGTGCATTTAAATGCGAAAAAAACCACAATCCGAAGACATAACCACATTTGCCACGCCCATTTTTCTGGATCAGAAATCTGAAGACATCAGCCTTCCCGATCAGGCTAAGGGCCTATAATTGCTTTCTTTGTGCTCAGCACAAGAAAAAGTAAGTCACCCCCCTCGCATTTTGCTAAATTTGATTTTCTTACTAAAGTCCTCATTTTTGCACCCAGATAACCTGGTTGACGCAAGTCCCAGTTACCCAGCCTACACCAGTCGACGACTTTTGTAGCCCACCTTTATGCAGAGGCTTCTGCTTAGCATTGGTGTGGGCTGACGAATCTAGTATTTGGGAATTTGGAAAACCATAAGTTCGCTGGGAGCGTTCAGCGCTGTCGCCATGTTCTGTTCTACCGAACATTGGTTAATATTGCCGAAATTCCTACCCTGGAAGTCTGTTGCGGCAGAAAACATTCACCGTTGGATATCTTTCGACGTGTGCATCGCCTCTCCCTACACTGGGATCGAGCTTTACCGTGCCTCACACCCCCTTGCAACGCAAGTGCAGCTACGCAGCCCCTAGAAGCTTTCTAGCATCGGCTTATCTAGTTTAGTTATTAAATTTTTTTGCTTGCACTCGGTCAGTGTATTTTGATTGGATATTTTTTTTATTTTTTTTTTTGGATTTAGATCCTCCGTGCAAAATATTGCCACCAGCAGTGAATATACCATAGTAGTGTAAAAAGTGTCAATTCAATCATTGAATGGTTATAATTGCCAAATTTCGCTGAGAAAATACTATATGCTGGCTGTGTATGTAAAGTAGTGAATTCGCCAATGTTAAATTTGATCTGATTACTGATCAATAGTTCAAAAATAATTATCTAAATTATTGCCAGTCTCGTAAATAACTTCATTCCCCTAAAAACGAACTCATATGAAGTAACAAAGACTAAATTGTCAATATTTAAAAGTGCTAAATATAACATCAATACACCTACAAACACACCAACATACACACACACATCTACATCGTTGGAAGGCCTTTCATCGTGGAGATTCATGTAAGTGAGAAACATAAACAATTATATTTTGTATTGCTTAAATTTCAAGGTTCTGCAATTGTTATTTCGTTTTGATTGTTTTAATTTCTTTTGCAAGTAGATATAATTCGTACGTACGTATATAAGCATACGCGCATGTGCAGTGGCAAAGCTTTACCGCCGGCTCAGTGATGAAGAGTGCGTATATATATATTTATGCTGTAGTCTATGCTAGAATACATACAGACATACATACATACTGAAGCTCGAGCCGTATATACATACGGACATTGAATTGTCTGCTTTGCTAACAAATTAAAAATAGCTCTTCTCTTAATTCCATGCTAAATTATTTAATACAAAAAACAAAAAGAAAAAAACAAACAATATTAAAACCGACTAAAATTCACTTTTGTCTATGCATATGTATATTATCTGTATCTACCTAATGTATTTATATATATGTGTGTATATTGTGAGCTATAGGTTTATATATATATGAATAAGACATTGCCTACAATCTATTTACAAAATAACATTTTTTAAAATTTATGATTATAAATCTCTGCTATTACTAAAATCCGTGTGTGCGAACAAACAAAACTACATACATACATCACTGCACATGCCTACATACATACATACATATAATCAACGAAAGCTCACGCAAGCCTGATCAGCTGTTGCGCTGGTTCAATGTTCGGCTTAACTACACTAGCCTACACAAACTTAGTAAAATTAGATTAATTATTCCTGCGATTTAAAATTGACTATTGATTTAAATTAGACTAAATAAAATATATTTTCTTAATAATTAATGTTGTAAGCCTTCTGTTGTTACCACAGTGGATAAAAAAATAAGTACACTTTTGATTAAACATAAATAGCCTAGCCTTTTACTGGTAGTTCGGCTGGCGAAAACCCTCTGACTGAACCCTCCCCGAGGGTGCCGGCTGGGCAATGGGCTGTGTATTGACTCAAACTCCAGATTCAAACACTGTCCTGTTGCTCGGGCCAATACACGGCCCAGCTGAGGCGAGTCTGGTGCTGTGAAGTCCGAAGCCATGGTCAGAGGTGCCTGGCAGATAGGCCTAAAATGCTATGGGGTGGTTCCCAAGAACAAAATTAACCAACATGGAGTCGATGGAGTCGTCGAAGGATTCAACTCGGGCTGGGATGTCAGCCCAAACGTCGGTGGAAGGCGTGACTGCTACCACCGGCGGGCACGGGGGGGTAAACACCCCTCTACGTGTCGCCAGCGGTCACACCTCTGTACTGGTGGGAGCAGGCCAGGACAGTTGTACAACTACTGCCTCAACGTCCAAAAATGCCAAGATGTGGCGCGGTACCAGAGTCCACGCAGACTCGGACAGCGACCCTCAAGGCAACGATATAAGTGCTGAGGTGGAGGATAGCCTCTTGCACTCCCCAGTCAAGGGTTCCAACTCCCCGAGTAGGGAAGGGCCCAAAAAGACGAAGGAGGGCCTGAGAGCTAAAGCCCAGTACAAAGCGGCTCTTAAAATCAAATCTCGGCTCGCTGGCAGCAAGGATCTCACCCCCGAGGAGAGTAAAAAGCTGGAGTGGGCCGAAGAGAGGATCAAAGAGGGCCGCAAACACTTCGAGGGCAAAATGGCGATGAAGGCAACTTCTAGCCAATTTGCAAACAAGGTCGAGGAGCTGCTGCTCACCAAAAGGCAGAGATCCGAAGACCAGGACAAGGCGGATGTGCCCGTGAGTAAGCGGCCGCGCCAAAAGGTGGAGAAGACCCCCAAAAAGCCGCTGCCGAAAAGGGAGACAGCGAGCGATGTTGCGCGTCGGCATTTAGTCGTCGCGCTCATCGACCGCAGTAACCCCCAAGGCAAAATCACACCTGAGAAGTGGAAGATGGTAGAGCTGAAGCTACTGGATGCCCTATTCAAGCGAATGGAGGAGCCGGGGTCTCAGCCTATCACCTTCGACGGAGCAGGTTGGCTTAATGGGGTAAAGATTTTGAGCTGCAAGGATGACCTCACCCTGAAGTGGGTCACCGACACCGTGGCCAAGATGGACACACTCTGGGAAGGTGCTAAGCTGGAGGTAGTTGACAGAACCTGTATTCCGTCAATACCGAAAGCGAAGGTACTCTTCCCGAGGGTTGTAGCAAAAGACCAGGCGCTCAAGCTGCTCAGATGGCAGAATCCGGACGTGCCTACCGCTGACTGGACGGTACTCCACGTTGGCAAGCCGGAAGGCAATGGCCAACAGATGGTCCTCCAAATCAGCAAGGAGGCCGAGGATATGCTCTACCCGAGGTTCGGAAAGATGGCGTGGGGAGTAGGCAACGTCTACCTACGACTCAAGCAGCGCCACCCGAACGACACCAATGCCAACACACTAGAGGTCGGTGAGGTCGAAAAAGACCTAGAGGCACTGACGGACGCGGCCAATAGCCTCGATATAGAGGACGAAGCGGAGGAGGATGGTGACCTGACGATAATAGCCAACCCATCCAAGCTGAAGGAGTCCGAAACTAGCCATGAAGCTAAGGATCCTTCAGCTGAATCTCCACAAGAGTAAGTTGGCGTCGGCGGAGCTCCTCCTAACCCTGGAGGAGGAGTCCGTCGACGTGGCCCTAGTCCAGGAGCCCTGGATCGCGTCGGGCAACAAGATCGCCGGGCTAGGGTCGAATAACTACTCCATCTTCTATTCAACAACAGTAAGTAAAGCTAGAACTGCAATTCTGGTGAGAAAAGGCATCTATGCTTACCTTATGACCAATTACAGCACAGACGACATCACGGTGATAGCGCTAGAGGGAAGCAGGGACGAACCACTCCTGATGGCGTCCTGCTATCTAGCGCACGACAGGGAATCGCCGACAGAAGAGACAGAGCGTCTGATCCGGGAGGTGAGCCAGAAGAGGCAACCCCTAGTGATAGGCGCCGACGCCAATGCACATCACACCCTATGGGGCTGCAAGGATGTCAACAATAGGGGTGAGTCACTGCTAGACTTCCTTTTACAATATAACATTAAGATCGCTAATAGGGGAGAGGAACCCACATACGTAGGTCCCACCTCATCTAGCATTATAGACTTAACACTCGCGTCTGGAACAAATACCGAAGTCACGGAATGGAGGGTCCTTAGCAAACCCTCCTTCTCAGACCATAGGTATATCCAGTTCGAAGTTGAATTTGAGTGCACAGTGACAAAAAGTCTCTACAAAAATCCCAGGAACACCAACTGGGATATGTTTAAGACCAAAGTGACAAGGACACTCCCAACTCCAACACCAATCTCAACAACGATGGATATCGAGAAGTCCGTGAAGACTCTCTGTCACCACCTAACCTCAGCTTTTAATGCTACATGCAAGACCTCAATAACAAGAAGGAAACAAAGACCACCCTGGTGGAACCCACAATTGAAGGCACAACGCACCGACCTACAAGAAATCTTCAAACTAGCCAAAAAAGCAAACGAAGATATTGTATGGGACGAGTATAGGACAAGACTCCGAGACTTTAAGAAAAAGGTCCAGACAGCCAAGAGGAACTCATGGAGATCCTTTTGCTCTGGTATCGAAAAAGGTCACGGAAACCGCCAGACTTAGGAAGCTCCTGTCAAGCCAACCGGCAATCCAGAGCCAACTAAGAACTGGCGATGGCCAATGGACGAACAACAGTGGGGAAGCGACGAATGCCCTTTTAAATGAGCACTTCCCAGGCTGCACAGACGCACTAGATACACAGCAATCAGTGCACACGAACCCAGTGTTTGACATACCTGGGAATATAATCACACATCACAAAATCCAGTGGGCCATAGAATCCTTCGAGAGCTACAAATCCCCTGGGTTAGATGGCATAATACCAGCCATGCTGCAGAAGACCAAAGAAAAGGTCACTCCATGGCTGGAAATAATATTCAAAGCATGTTTAAGACTGGCATATGTACCTGTACCCTGGAGGACAGCACGTGTTGTGTTCCTTCCAAAAGCAGGAAAATGCAGTCACATGCAACCGAAAGACTACAGACCGATAAGTCTCACCTCTTTCCTACTTAAAACCCTGGAAAAGATTTTGGATCTGCATATAAGAGGAGGCATGAACCGACTCGCAGAACCCAACCAACACGCCTACACGAAAGGGAAATCGGTGGAAACGGCGCTACACTCCCTAGTAGCCACCATAGAAAAAGCCTTACACCACAAGGAATTCGCCCTAGGAGCGTTCCTGGACATCTCAGGTGCATTTAACAATGTATCTACGGAAGCGATCATGCGAAGCCTGAGAGCTGTAGCAACCCACGAGGCTGTAAACTCTTGGATAGAAAACCTATTGAGCTGCAGAAGAGTAAGAGCCGAATGGGGAACCACTACCATAACCAAAGCAGCGCACAGAGGCACGCCGCAAGGCGGAGTGCTGTCGCCGCTATTGTGGAACCTAGTGGTGAACGACGTACTAAAGAGATTTAAACGGAAAGCCCCAAAGATAACTGCCTATGCAGATGACATAGCCATAATTATCGTGGGCAAATGTCCAACGACGATCAGCTCAGTCATGGACAGTACACTGCAAGAAGTACTGAAGTGGGCGATGGAGGTCGGACTCAGTATTAATGCGGACAAGACGGATCTAATTCTCTTTACTTAGAGATACAAGATACCGCAATGGACTCCGCCGTCTATAAATGGTGCCGTGCTCGAGCCAAAAAAGAGCGTAAAGTATCTAGGAATAGTACTGGACAGCAAGCTGAGCTGGAAGACCAATGTCGAGGAAAGGGTAAAGAAGGCCACATGTGCACTATATGCATCGCAAAAGATGCTAAGTAGCACATGGGGCTTGTCTCCCAAACTGATGCACTGGATCTTCATCTCAATTGTTCGTCCAATACTACTCTACGGTGTCCTAGTATGGTGGAAGGCCACAAAGAAATCCACATACCTCCTAACAATGGAGAGGGTACAAAGACGGGCACTGATGTGCATTACCGGGGCACTGAGATCTACTCCAACAAAGGCCTTGGAGGTGATACTAGGAGTTCTCCCCATCGACATTCAGGCCAAACTGATAGCACAAAAGACCGCACAACGTCTCTGTGCTAGCGGCAATATGGCCCTCGCTAACTACGGGCATGGTGAAGTAGGAGGAGAGTCGCTAAACAGCACGGACTATGTGACCCCAATAAACAACTTCTCCAGAACGCCCACTCTAATAGGACATGAAGATTGGAAAATCGGCATGGACGAAAACGCAACAAAGCTATTTACGGACGGTTCAAAAATGGAGACCGGCGTAGGCGCCGCGGTCTACTGTGCAGACCCGCCCATTCAAATATCGTATAAGCTGCCAGATTACTGTAGCATCTTCCAAGCGGAGGTCTTCGCTATAAAGAAGGCTGCAGAACTTGCGACAACGCTCAACAAGGATCGGGTTAACATTTTTGTCGACAGTCAGGCGGCTATCAAATCCATGCAATCCTACGTCATCAGCTCCAGAAGTGTACTGGCAAGCAGGGAAGCATTAGATGCATTAAGCATCCGCTCGAAGGTGCGCATCTTTTGGGTTCCCAGTCACCAGGGCATTGACGGAAACGAGATGGCAGACAGGCTAGCGAAGGAAGGTGCCGAATCTAGACAACTGACAATTGAAGACCTGAAGATACCGCTACAATCGATAAGCCACAGCTTAGAAGAAAGAGCTGCAACAATAGCAGGGAGAAGGTGGTACAACACAACGAACTGCAGGATAACACGCACTATGTGCAAGCATGTAAACATGAAACTGACCCAATATGTCATTCAGCTCCAAAGAAGAGATTGTAGAACAATGACGGGTATACTCACGGGACATTGCCTGACCGCAACGCACGCCAAGAAGTTGGGCATTACCGACAACGAAGAATGCAGGAAATGCAAGGTACCAGGAGTACAAGAAACTCTGGAGCACCTCATCTGCGCCTGCCCCGCACTCATGACCTCGAGAGCGAAATGCCTTGGAAGCCCCTTGCTTGCATCGCTGAGAGAAGCAGCGGGCCTGGCACCCCAAAAACTCCTGGCTTTTGCCAAACTAACCAGCATACTAGACTGGGATAATTAAACCGATAAATTAACAGCCTCCATCACTTATCCGGCAACACTAAGGATCATACTGATCTATGTGAGGCCCCCACTTGGGGGCCTGCCGATATAACCTAACCTAACCTTACTGGTAGTTCAGTATAGTTTCAGTTACAGATCATGAAATACTATTGTTGGATTATAGTAATCAATGCCATATACCGAAGAAATGTGTTATGATATAATAAATAAAGTCTAAGTTATATAATGAATCTCTAAATGCCTTAATAGTTCCTGAAGACATGGTATGATGAATAGATAGGCAATTCTGTTATTGGGATACTCTCTTACTGCCTCGCGAGTTAGAGATCATTGCCATTTTACAGGTAAATTCAGGGGTGCTGCACACAATGCCTATAACTTGAAATATAAAGTACCTAATTTTATACCAGTATTTTTTCATAATTTCACTAGGTATGATTGTCACTTGTTTATTAACGAGTTGGCAAATATACCTGGACAACTTAGCGTAGTGCCCCTCAATAAGGAACAATATATTTCAGTATCAAAATTTCTTCCAATGTCCGATGGAAAGAATTTAAAGATTCGTTTTCTAGATTCTTTCCGTTTCATGTCATCTTCGTTAGATAAATTAGCGTCTAACCTAGATAATCACAAATGTCCGTCACTAGAAATATGTTTGAGTCCGAATCAATGTTTCAATTAATGCGTAAAAAGGGTGTGTTTCCCTATGAACATTTAAGTTCAGTTGATAGACTTGAAGAAACTTCTCTACCACCAAGAGAAGCTTAATACAATAATTTAACTGAGTGTGCACATTTTCTTATAAATATCGGTATCGGTTCGCGATTAAATTACAAATAATAAGTTGCTGCAATTTTATCGCAAGTTACTTTCATTTTCATTTTAATTGTATCTGTATTTTGTATTAAATTATATGTTATTTGTATAACAATATAATAATATTGTTAAGCATAATATAATACAATATTATATTTTTCTTATATAATAATATTGTAATATATAATAAAATATTATATTTTAAATTATATTTTATTTATTTTTTCATAATAATTAAATATTCTTTGTACGTAAATAATATAATTATTATTTTAATTATTGGTAATTAAAATAATAATTTTATTTTTGTGTAGTATTATTCTTTGTTTTAATTTATATACACATACATATTTATTTATTTTCTTAATAATTAATGTTGTTAGCCTTCTGTTGTTACCACAGTGGACAACAAAATAAGTACACTTTTGATAAAATATCAATATTCTAGCCTTCTGCTGGTAGTTTCAGATCATGAAAGATTATTGTTTGCTTAACGTAATTAATGCCGTATGCCGAAGAAATCTGTTATCTATTAAGAAAAAAAAAAAAAAATTAAAAAAAAAATCCTTAAGTGCTTAATTAATTCCTGAAGACATGGTATAATGAATAGATAAACAATTCTGTTATTGGGATACTCTCTTACTGCCTCGCGCTGAGTATCATGGTTGGGTAGGGTACAAAGACTTCGAGTTATTTCCGGGGGGTTTTTCGGGTTTTTTAATAAAGAAAAGAGGGGGGTTTATCCAGAAGGTAGCCCTAATGCCCCCGAAGGGCTTCGTGGGATATTCAGATGCAGAGAAGAGAGGAGCTGATCTCGAAAGTAGTTACGGCTGTCAGGGAATTCGATCGGGTTGAATATTGGATACGTCAATGTTTCTGCTAGATCTCGACTGGCAAGTCGTCTTTATTTTTGGTCTTAAATAAGCTAACAGTGAATATGTATGTGTGTATTACAATGTTGGAGTTCTTAGAAATAAAGCATCTGACGCAGCAGAAAGTATGTTATCAAGTATGTATATGGGATTGTATGCGCTGCGTTGTCTGTGCGAAGGGAATGCGGTGTCAGCTTTTTGGCGGATGTCGGCGGCTGACTCGTCGTTGATGTTTATGTTGCGACTTTGTATCGCAACGCTTCCCGGTTCGATGTCTTCACTTGTGTAGGCGTGGTGGTTTAGAGGGAGGGGTGGTGTATTGTACCGATGGGTCGGTAACTCCTCCCCCCCCAGTTTGGAGCGACGGCCATAACGGAGGAATTGGTGGAGCGACGATTGGAAGAATGTGGTCGGGCCCGGTATGGAAGATGTGGGTGTCTCTACGAAGTGTCCAGGTGAGTATTACGGCGATTAGGGATACGGTGAAGAGAATGTATAAGGTTGTCGAGTGTCGAAAGTTTCCTGCCGTGACGACCCGTAGCTTGTTGGATGTTGTGAGTGTGTCCAGGTGAAGTCTTTCCAAGGTGAGTATGTTAATAGTGGCATTTTTTATTAATTTCCGTAGTGGTGGTAGGAAGAAATCGGGGTGCTCTTCTGTAGATACCGCCGTGTTGTCGTAGTTTATTTCGTTGATTTGTAATGTGCAATTGTTATACTTTATTATAGCTGATCCATTGATATTAGTTATGGTCTGGTTGGAGGATATGATTGGGAGGTTGTTCCCGTTAAATACAAATATGAAGCCTTTTTCCGGTTCGAACACATCGGTCGTGAGTCCCGTTTCCTTTATGTCGCAGTAGCTGGTCTTATTCTGGATAAGGTGTCCCAGGCAAGTATTATTTTTAAGATTATTGATAGAATCGATTTCACAGACGAATTGTTCTTCTATTACAGGGCATTTATACATAGTTGAAAACATACTATTATTTTTGTTATTATATATTAAGTACTTAGGTGCTATTACAAATTGTGTGGAGTTTATTGGGAGTGGAATTAATCTTGCCATTTCGTAGTTAGGATTGAGAAAAATAGGAATTTTGACATTGAATATTATTTTGTCTTGGTAATTGAGTGTGTTCATTTTTAACAGATTATAAATGTGTTGCTCAGATTTTATTGTGTAATTTTGGGCTTCAAAAATTTGTTTGATTTTGTTTATTTCTGTCTTATCTAAAATAAGTTTTGGGATAACATTAATTTTGGCAAGCAATGTACTTTCTATAATATCGCTTAGGTGACTAAGTAATAAGTCTATATTATAGTTAAGCCTATTTATATATTGTAGTTTCTTTAGTTCTTCTTCGTAGTTATATATTTTTTTGTAGATTGTATTTTGAGTGTTTTCGAAGAAGTTTTTAATCAAATTCTGTTCATTGTTAATGTGTCTTGTTAAGTTTTTGAACCGTAATTGAATTTCATCATTGAACGTGTTCTGTATTTCGAAGTTATCTGAGATGGTGGAGACTTGGCTTTTTAGGTGGTTAATTTCTGTTTCTATGTTCTTTGCATCATTGGCGTCCATGTTGCCAGTGACGACTTTGACTAAACTACCTAACCCGTTAATAAGACCTCTTTTGTGGCGTGAAAAGGGTGTTAGTGCGTCTATTTTACTTTGAGTTTGGGCAAGTTTAGCATTTAGTATTGATATGGAGTCGGTGAGTGTTTCATCGTGTCTTAGGGTATCGATGGTGTGGTGTAATTTTTCAATACAGTTTGTGTATTCGGACAGATCGATTATGTGGCTAATTTTCTTATAGTTTCCTATCACGAGTGTTTTCCCTAGCGGCACTTTTGCTAAGAGGTTGGTGCTATTGAAGTTGTGGATGAAGATAGATTGGTATGCCCCATGGCAAGATCTGGAATGCAGGTGGAAAGGCTTAAGTCATTTGGGGGTTTGAATGTTTTCCTAACTTTTGATTTGTGGATTTTTTGGTTTTTAGTGGTTACTAAGGTTTTCCCTTTGTCTTTTGCTGTTCTGTGTAAGGAGAAACGTGGTGTTAGTTTATTTCTCCTGTTTTCTTTTCTGAAAATTGTGCTGTTAGGTTGTAGTGTTATTGGTTCTACTCTGCTTGTGTTTAACTTTTCTGTTCTTTGTTGGGCGTTTGTGGTCAATTTTTCCTTTATTTCGGAGTAGAGTTTATCTTGGAACATATTTAGTTTATTTAAATAGTCATGCTCATTATTGGGTATTATTGTTTTGTCAAATAAGTGGGTCCTACCATTAAAAAGTTCGAAAGGGGTGTGTTTAGTGGTGGAGTGGATTGCGTTATTATAAGTTATTACAGTTTCTGACATTATTTCTTCGTGGTCTGTAGGTAGTTTGTGTTTTTTTCGTGTGTCTAGTATTATTCTGTAAATCTCTGTCAAAGAGGAGTGTAAGCGTTCTACTGGAGAATTACTTGAAGATTGCTGGAAGGATGTGACATGGAGAAGTATATTATATTGAGAGCAAAACTTGCGGAATATGTCGTTGCAGAATTCTACTCCTTGGTCGTGAATTAGTTTTTTGGGTAGTCCGAATTGACTGAAAAAGTTTTTGATTGCTTTGGTGCAATTGATACCGTTTCTATTTGGAATGGGGTAGACAGCTGCGAATTTTGAGAACTTGTCTATGATTGTCAGGTTAAAATTATTGTTAATGGTGTAGATGTCTATGTGTATTATGTCGAGGGGTTTCGTTGGGGTTTCTGGGATTTCGAGTACAATGTTTTGTGGTTGTCTGTCGTATTTGAGTTTTAGACAGGTTTCGCAATTCCTAATTAGTTCAGAGATTTTGCTTTTCATATTGGGGAAGTAGGTTTCTCGTTTGAGGTGAAGGAATGTTTCATCGATGCCTCTGTGATTGCTATTAGTGTGATATTCCTGAATGAATTTGTTTTGTTCGGGGTTTCCTACGATTTCGGGGAGAAATGATTTGCATCTGATAATTTTAAAGTGTTTTTTGTGTGCAAAGTACGTTAAGAATGCTTTTTCGATTAATGCGGAATTATTATCGTCCGCCAAGAATGCGCAAATCCTGTTAGGTTTTAGGGTTCCTTTCAAGATTTTAGCAACATTATCGAAATCGAAAGAAGGCTGTGAATATTTTTTCCTAAGCTTTTGTTGAATGGTGTTGTAGTTTGGCAAGACGTATTTGTATCTATTTCTAGTATGAGTTGCGTGTTAAATTCGTTAATAGGTTTTTCGGATGTGGGACAAGGCTTAACAGTCAGTGTTTCGCTGTGGTTTAAATTTGGGTCTGCTCTACTTAAGGCGTCTGCGATTACATTTTGTGAACCTTTCTTGTGAATTATTTCGAAATTGTATTCCATGAGTTGGAGTCTCCAACGAATTATTTTCGAATTGGGTTCTTTGAAATTCATAAGCCATATTAGTGGCTTGTGATCTGTAACAATAGTAAATTTTACGCCATAAATATATGGTCTGAAGTATTTTACTGCCCATATTATTGCCAACATTTCTTTTTCTATGGTTGAATAGTTGACTTCGGTGTCAGAGAGGGTCCTGCTGGCAAAGCATACAGGTCTATCGTTCTGTAAGGAGCCCTGGGATAGTACGGCTCCTAACGCGAAGTTACTAGCATCCGTAGTAAGAATGAATGGTTTTTTGAAGTCTGGGTGTATGAGTATCGGGTCATTGGAAAGAAGAGTTTTGCACTGTTCGAATGCGTCTACAAAATCTTTATCTGTAGTAACTTGTCTTTTTCCTTTCAGTTGTTTAGTCATGGGCTTCGTTATTCGAGCGAAGTCTCTTATAAACTTCCTATAATACCCCAGTAAACCGAGAAAAGATTTGATAGCTTTTCTGTTGGTGGGGCAAGGAAATTTTTTGATCGCACTAATCTTGTTCGGGTTTGGTTTTATTCCGTCTTGTGTGACTATGTGGCCTAGGAATTCTATCTCTTTCCTCAGGAATTCTGATTTCGAGGGTTGTAGTTTAAAGTTTGCCGCTCTGAGTTTTTCGAATACCATTTTTATGTCCAATAGGTGTTTTTGTAAGGAAGGCGAGAAAATTATAATGTCGTCGAGATAGACTAAGCAAATGGTGCCGTTAAGGTCGCCGAGGACGCTGTCCATAACCCGTTGAAAGGTAGCCGGTGCGTTTTTTAAGCCGAAGGGCATCCGTATGAATTCGTAATGGCCCCCTTCGACTGTAAAAGCTGTTTTGGCGATATCCTTTGGTTCCATCTCAATTTGATGGAAACCGCTAGTTAGGTCGAGCGTTGAAAAATATTTTGCTTTGCCTATGCTATCTAATATGTCGTTTATGTTTGGGATGGGGTATCTGTCCGAAATGGTTTTGTCGTTGAGTTTCCGGTAGTCTATTACAAGTCGCCATTTCCTGTTCCTTGTACCGTCTAGTTTTTTTGGGACCACCCATACCGGGGCGCTCCAAGGGGAGTGGCTAGATCTAATAATTTGTTGATCTAACATGGAATCGATTTGTTTTTTGACTTCTGTTTTATGGACAAAAGGGTATCTGTAGGATTTTGCGTGGATAGGAGTGTTGTCTATGGTGGGTATGGAGTGGGTGATTTTGTTGGTGAAAGTTAATGGCGTTTCTGGGTTGTAGAATATGTCGCGAAATTGTTTACATAGGGTTATTAAAGCTGCTTTTTCTTCTGGATTGAGATGTTCTGTTAGGATTTGTAATGGGGCTTGGAGGGTATCGTTATTAAGAGGTGTAGCTGATATGTTAAAGAATTCGATATGATCGTTTTTGTTGTAGGGGATGGTTTCTAGGGGGTATTCTAGGTATAGTAGTTTATCTGAGTTGGATTTGTTAGAGATTTCGACATTGGCAATATTATTGTTTGCTTTGTATAGTCCTTCTGACAAAGTTAACTCATTATTTAGTTGTGTAGCGCAACAATAGAATTCGCCATGATTAGTCTTTACCGGTAGTGGTAAGATGACTTTACTGTAGGCGGGGATGTTAAAAATTTTTGAAGCCTGGTTAGTGTACAAGAATATTGGGAGTGTAGACTTTGAGGTTACTAGTTGTAAGTTTACTAGGTCTATTTTTGCTTCTAGGAGTGATAATAGGTCCATTCCTATGAGGCCGTTAAAATAAGAGTGAAATTTGAATTTAAGTAGGGTAATTTGACCTTTGGTTTTGAACTCGGGTGGCATTGGGAATATTGCCTTTTCCTCAATTTTGAAACTATTTAATGCTGTTGTAATAGAAGTGGATGTTGGTAGAGTTGTGCACTCTAGTTGGTTTGCAGATTCTGGGTCAATGAAGGAGTTATTGGATCCTGTATCGATAAGAAATGACAAGGGGAGTTTTTGTTGTAGGTTTAGAGTTATGTATGGGAGGGATGTTGCATGTGTGGTGGGATTTATGTATCCTGTCGGGTTCCTGAGGCGGGTGCCTGAAAATTTAGGTCGGTAGGGCAGTGTTGGGTGAGTTTTTCTTCTTCTATGTTGTGTAGCTCATAATTTGGTGTTTTATTGTCTTTAAACGGGTTACCATTTCTGTTGCCATTGTTTGATTGACGATATTGGGAGTTGGGGTTTGAATAATGGTATGAGTGGTTTTGGGAGTAAGATGAGTTACGGTTGTTGCGGTTGTTGTTGTCTTTGTGATTGTTGCTGTTGTTGTTATTGTAATTGTTAGTTCGTCGTTCGGTATTGTTTGGTGTTGGGGGGTATGGGTTTCTGTTCTGGTAACGAGCTCTTTCTCTTTGACATAGCTCGTAAGCTGTTTCGATAGTCTTGGGGTCTTTCAATCTGATAACTGTTTTAAGTGGTTCTCCGATTCTTGAAATAAAGGCATTTAGACAGACTTCGTCATATAGTGATTTCTTGGCTTCGATGATTGTGGCCGACTGTCCACTATTGGAAGTAGTGGATATAAGTTGGCTCCTAATCCTCGATAAGCCGAAGAACAATTGCCCTAGGGTTAGGTTATCCGGTTGAGATTGGAGCTCGCCTAGGAGGGTAGCTTCGCTTTTCTTGCTAGAATATAAACGTAGTAGGTTGCTTTTGATATCGTCCCATATAAGTTTGGTGTTAGCTAGGTTTAGAGCTTCATCTGCTCTTCCAACTATTTTGTTCCTAATTGCCCTAAGTGTTAGAAGTCCGTACGGTGTTTGGTCGGTACCCCTAATGAGCATGATTATTTCTTCAACGCTAGTTATATATTTGTCGAGTTGGCCTGGAGTACCATCGAAAGTCGGAAGTTCTTTAACGAAGGCTAAAATATCGGTGGCACTAAGTGCCGTAGCAATACTGCTAAAGCCACTAACGGTAGGTGTTAAAGGGGCGGAATTACCTACAGAGGCGTTGCCTGAATCCATATTTATAGGTTGAAGGGGCGGTGAGGGGGTATCTTCTCTAATTACGGGGAGGGTGTTTGTTTTAGTAACTGAACGTGTGACTCTTTTTGGAAGTGTGTGTGATCCTAATACGGAGCGAGTTGTTTGTTTTATAGTTTGTGTTAATTTCTTTGACATTTAAGAGAGAAAGGGAATATACAATTTATAATGTACTTAGTGATTCTTAATTATTTGTTTATTGTTGAATGGTGTGTGTTTGTTGTGCTTTTAATTTCTGTAATATAGTGGTATTAGTGTATGTATGTAATATTTGAATACTTCATTTGTTTTGAAAGAGTGAGAATATGGGTGCATGTTTTAAAGATTTTTCTTTTGTTAAGGTGTGTAGTTTATATGTGATTTTGTGGTTCTGTACCCAGCCTTAGAAATCGTACACTTCACCGTTCATATAAATTCGTATTTGGAATGTTGTATGTGTGTATGTATTTGTTTTAGTGGTTTGCATATATATATGTGCACATGAGAGTACTGATGTGGTACTTGGCCTTACTAAGCTTCGGCGGTGATTATCAGCGATTGATTTCACACAAGTACATTACACGTCACTCTTACACATTTGTATGTATGGGTTTGTTATGTATATTTTCGTCGTATATATATGTATTTTGTGGTGTAGTACCAGGCCTTTAATATTTCGGTAGTGGTTTATCAGCGATTGATGCCACGCAGGTACACTACATCTTCTTTTTTTTTTTATTGCATTTGAAATATTTGTGTGTGTGAATTGTTTTAATTGTTTTGCATATATATGTACACATGAAAGTAGTGATGTGATACTTGGCCTTACTAAGCTTCGGCAGTGATTATCAGCGATTGATTTCACACAAGTACATTACACGTCACTCTTACACATTTGTATGTATGGGTTTGTTATGTATATTTTCGTCGTATATATATGTATTTTGTGGAGTAGTACCAGGCCTTTAATATTTCGGCAGTGGTTTATCAGCGATTGATGCCACGCAGGTACACTACATCTTCTTTTTTTTTTTATTGCATTTGAAATATTTGTGTGTGTGAATTCTTTTAATTGTTTGCGTAATGATATGGTACTTGGCCTTAATAACTTCGGCAGTGACTATCAGCGATTGATTTCACACAAGTACAACACATATCATTTTTCGCGGTTACAGCATTTTCAAATTTTTATATGAGTGTTTTGTACGAGTATGTTAATTAAGGCGGTTTATGTATTGTAGTAGGACTTTTGTTGTAATCACTTTTAGACATTACTGCACTTCATTCTCACTCTTTTTCCACAACTACTTACAATAGAACTAATAGAAGGTTTAATAGAATATTTTCCATTCCAGTTTCCGGCTGCGCCAGTTACCTCCGGGGGAGCTTCACGGGGTATTCAAATGCAGAAAAGAGAGGAGTTGATCCAGAAGGTAGCCACAGTGACCTCCGAAGGGCTTCGTGGGATATTCAGATGCAGAGAAGAGAGGAGCTGATCTCGAAAGTAGTTACGGCTGTCAGGGAATTCGATCGGGTTGAATATTGGATACGTCAATGAGTGTTTGCTGCTAGATCTCGACTGCCAGTCGTCTTTATTTTTGGTCTTAAATAAGCTAACAGTGAATATGTATGTGTGTATTACAATGTTGGAGTTCTTAGAATAAAGCATCTGACGCAGCAGAAAGTATGTTATCAAGTATGTATATGGGATTGTATGCGCTGCGTTGTCTGTGCGAAGGGAATGCGGTGTCAGCTTTTTGGCGGATGTCGGCGGCTGACTCGTCGTTGATGTTTATGTTGCGACTTTGTATCGCAACGCTTCCCGGTTCGATGTCTTCACTTGTGTAGGCGTGGTGGTTTAGAGGGAGGGGTGGTGTATTGTACCGATGGGTCGGTAACTAGCGTCGAACATCACCTCAGACGTCGCTCTACAATAGATGCCTGCTTGTAAAAGCCTTCCTATTTTTTTGGTACTTTTGGTTTTTGCTTTTGATATAATTTTTTTATGGAGTTTAGCTTCATTTGAGTAGTTTCAGAGGAATCCTAAATAAATTTTATGTACTGGAGTCGAGGATCAGCAACAACCCACCTCAACCCGAACGAGCTTAGGGAACCAGAGGATTCCGATCGCTGAGTACATTCGACTTGTGAACCTCCAGTTCACAAAACCATTACACCGGTTGTCACATAAATTTTTGGCGCCCAAACGTGTGAGGCCCTCTCTAGCCGTTAATTTAATAACACCTACTTTCCAAATTTCTGTTTGCTGTTTGGACGTTATCACATAAAATTTTAGACCCAAACGTGTGAGGCTCTCGCTAGCCTTTAAAAGGATTTAATAACACCTACTTTCCAAATTTTTGCTTGCCCCGTTTGGACGCTTTCATAAAAGTTTGGCTTCCAAACGTGTGAGTCCTCGTATGTCAAATAAAGTTTGGTTGTTTTACAGCTAAAATAGATTTCCCCACACACACCTTTTGTGTAGAGTTGAAAAGTTTTATGCGTGTCTTGCCATCTGACGTTGCTAAGATAGTCTTGTCTAGCTTCCGCTGGTACAAATACATTCGGTTAAATTGTTTTACGGACCACGATTATTGGATAATTCTGTATTAGGATTACCTTCCGAGAAACCATTGACTTTTCTTTTCCGATTTGAAAAAAAAATAGCAATGAACATCAGCTATGCATATATGTATCTATATATATATATGAATTCCTTCTCTCACATTATTGCTCGCTTTTTTTTCTTCGTTAGGTCTAGGAAATACTATTGTTTGATTAGCTATCGTTGTGAAATACTGTTATTCCCAATTTCAGAATATTGATGTCAGAGTATTTATTGCCTACCAATACTGATTGCTAGTTTGACATAATTTTCTTTCGATTCTAATAAAATAAGTGTGGACGCTAGTACCATAACATTTGATTGGATTATTTAGTTATTTTGTTTTCATTAGTAGTTTAGTTTAGTTGTTGTCATGGAACTCGTGATCATGCTGCTTTTGCATACACTTGCCGAATAGCTTTACTAGATAGACGGCGCAAATCAAGATATTAAAACCTTTCGTTAAGTTCAATAGCCCCATATAATAAACACCTGCTTTTTACGAACTGCATCTTTTGTATTTTAATTGCACTATCTATTCATTTGCCAATATATGTCATCAAAGCTTTAGAACAAGTTCAAGGCCCAAGCACCTCGCATGATCAAGAGCCTCGTTCTTTAAATCAAAGCGCTGCTGCTTCATCAGTTTTGGACGTCAGTAACAGTCCTACTCAAGTAGCTCCAGTTAGATCCACTCGAGGAAGGTCTTTTCGCCCTCCAACTGCCCACCGCAACAACGAGATTGATTATACAGTTATTCAAAACATGATTGAACAAACTGTATCTCGATTAATATCGTCTTTGAACATCCAAACAAATCCAGTTGATGTTCAAGTCCCGTCTGTTCCCGTGCGAGAAACTCCGTCTCCCGTAACTTCATCCCTGTTCACCCGCAAGACTGCAGATATTATGCAGAAGTGGAATTTACATTTCGATGGATGCCCAGAAGGTTTAGGGGTGGAAGAATTCATATATAGGGTAAAATCACTAACAGATGAAACTTTGGATAGCGATTTTACGGCCATGTGCAAACATATGCATGTGCTATTTGCTGGCAAACCCGAGACTGGTATTGGAGATACCACAAGCAACTCAACCGCAAAATTTGGTCTGATTTCTGCTCTGCTCTTCGCCAACACTATAAAGATTATCGCTCAGTTTTTATATCTATGGAGTTAATACGATCGCGTAAGCAAAAGTTTGGAGAACCTTTCTCAGCTTTTTATGAAAGCGTGGCTTCGCTTATCGATAAATCCTCCATAAAAGTTACAGAAGAAGAATTAGTCGAAATTCTTTAAAATAATTTGTTGCCTGACACACGTCAGAAATTACTGTATCAACCTGTACATTCTGTGGGACATTTGCGTCGCCTTGTACAGATGAGTGAGAATTTATCATACGAACTCAACTGTCGAGCGGAGCAAGTACGAAAGTCAAAGCCTTTTACTCCTACAAGACAAATTCACGCCCTTGAAGAATCATGTTCTGACCCTGAAGAAGAAGAAGTTCAACATGATCTCGAACTTGCTGCTCTTCGTAACGCCCATTCAAAACTTACGTGCTGGAACTGCGATGAGCTTGGTCACATTTGGGAGAATTGTCTTGCGTCTCGACGTATCTTTTGCTATGGTTGTGGTAAACTTAATGTTTACAAGCCACAATGTAAAAATTGCTTGCAAAAACTGTCGGAAAACCGTCGACAGGGAGCACCCAAAAACACCCGGATGCCCCCGAAAGCATAAATTTGAATATTGCTAAGCCCGAACAGATTACAACGTCAGATTCGTCTGATCCTGTTTTTCTTTCGGTTCAGCAACCCTCTCTATCGTCTACTACTGTTCCTCTTTATCATCGCTCGTATGATGAGAGACTGAAAAACTATTTAGAAATTAAGAATCGTATCTTTAGTCAACCCATTAGTAATCGCGTTCGCCGATTAAAAACTTATTATGCAAAAATTAAATAAAACAATAAACTCATAATATCAACTATCTTTAATAATAATCAAGACTTACGTAGCTATGCAGAAGTTTCGTTTCTAGGTTCCACTCTTGCTGCTAAAGACTTCTCAGCGATTGCACAATATAAACCATTGAAGTCGCATGTCAACACAGCAGGGGGAGAAAAACAAAATATTATCGGAGTTTTGGACGTTGAAGTATCATATAATAATTTGGTCAAACCAATAAAACTGTACGTTATTCCGTCAATAAAACAAAAGCTTATCTTGGGTCACGATTTTTGGAAAATATTTCAGCTTGCTCCGAATATCATTCGCGCCCTTGATTCACCCTCCGCTTCGTTAGACTCGCCCGATCCGAATTCTTATCCATTGAGCCCCCAGCAGTTTTATCAGCTCGCTGTTTTTAAGGAATTGTTTCCCAACGCTTTAAAGAAACTTGGCCGAACTTCGCTTATCGAACATCATATCGATGTTGGAGAAGCAAAGCCTGTCAAACAACGCTTCTATCCCGTCAGCCCAGCTGTTGAAAAGTTGCTTTATGACGAAATCGATCGAATGTTAGCTCTGGATGTTATAGAACCCTCTGTTAGTCCTTGGAGTTCCCCCTTGCGACTTGTGGTCAAGCCTAACAAAGTTCGCCTTTGTCTTGATGCACGTAAGCTTAACGATGCTACCAAGAAGGACGCATATCCTCTGCCTAGCATTGATGGAATCTTTTCGCGTTTGCCTCGTGCTAATCTCATAACTAAGCTTGATTTAAAAGACACTTATTGGCAAATACAGTTGTCTCCTCAATCTAAGCCTTTAACAGCCTTTACAGTCCCTGGTCGCCCGCTTTACCAATTCAAAGTGATGCCTTTTGGCCTTTGTAATGCTCCCTCCACTATGTGTCGTCTTATGGATGATATCATACCGCCAGATCTCAGACATTGCATATTCGGATATCTCGATGACCTTTGTATTGTCTCCGAAGATTTTTCTCCGCATCTCGCAGTTCTAGTTTGACTCGCAGTGCAATTTCGCAAAGCCAACATTACTTTAAATATAGCTAAAAGCCAGTTTTGCGTAACCAGTATTACCTATCTTGGTTATGTATTTGGAAGTGGTGGTATCTGTACTGACCCTTCAAAAATATTGTGTATCGTTATTTGGCCTCCGCCTAAGAATCTTAAACAGGTTCGAGGATTCCTTGGAATTTGTGGATGGTACCGTCGATTTATTCACAACTTCGCAGACCTTTCTTGCCCCATTACTAATGTGCTTTCCACAAAATCTAAATTTGTGTGGACTTCAGAAGCTCAGTCGGCTATGGACAAGTTAAAAATCGTATTGACCTCCGCCCCTGTATTAGCTAACCCTGATTTTGCTCGGAAATTCTATTAACATTGCGATGCCAGTGATTTTGGCATTGGCGCAGTCCTTATTCAGCTTTCCGATGACAAAGAAGAGAAACCGATTGCATATATGTCAAAAAAATTAAGTAGCGCACAACGTAACTACAGCGTCACCGAACGTGAATGCTTGGCTGTCATCCTTGCTATAGAGAAGTTTCGATGTTATTTAGAACTCCAAGAGTTCGAAGTAATCACCGATCACTCAAGCTTGGTGTGGCTTATGCGTCAACAAAACGTGTCTGGAAGACTCGCTCGTTGGATTTTTCGCCTACAGCAATATAAATTTTCCATTTCTCATCGTAAAGGAAAGGAACATGTTGTTCCCGATGCCCTCTCTCGCTTATGCGAACATGAAATCGCAGAATTAGATATGAGCCCAATAATTGAATTGAATTCACAAGCCTTCTCAGAAGACAAATATACCACGCTTAAGAGTCGCTATAGCGAAAATCAAGCCAGATTGCCAGATCTGAAAATCATTGATAACTATTTGTACATTCGCACTGAGCATGCTTCCGGAGAAGAAGTACAAGATAAACTTTCCTGGAAGTTATGGGTTCCAGAAAGCCTTCGACTTGATGTTCTTAAACAAGCGCATGATAGTTGCACCTCAGCTCATGCAGGAATGCACAAAACCATTGAAAAGATTCGTCGTCACCTCTTTTGGCCTTGGCAAAAGATGTGAGAGAATATATACGCTCATGTGACAAATGTAAAGAGAACAAAGCCCCAAATTACACGCTTCGTCCTCCCATGGGTGCTCATAATCCCACTTGTAGACCTTTCCAAAGGCTCTACATTGATCTTTTAGGCCCATATCCACGCAGCAAAAATGGCCATGTAGGCTTGTTAATCGTTCTTGACCACTTTAGTAAATACCATTGGTTACAGCGTCTTAAGAAGTTCACGTCTAAAGCTGTACAAGATTTCTTACTACACCAGATTTTTCACAGTTTTGGTGTGCCCGAAACCATTCAGTCAGTGACAACAGCACCCAATTCAAAGCCCATGAGTTTAAGCCTTTCTCACCGAGCTTGGTATTAACCATATTTATACCGCCTTATATTCGCCGCAAAGTAATGCCGCTGAACGTGTTAATCGATCTCTTTTAACCGCCGTTCGTTCATACCTAAAGCACGATCAAACTGAATGGGATATTCATTTGACAAGTATCTCTTGTTCTCTTCGTTCGTCCGTTGATCAGTCTATCGGATGTTCTCCATATAGAGCTTTATTTGGATTAGATATGATAACGCATGCCGCCGATTATAAGTTGCTAAAATCTTTATCACTGTTAGAAGAACCTGTTGTGCCTGTTTCTCACTCAGATAACATAGCTTTACTACGAAAAGATATTCAAGCTAACATTCGAAGAGCCCATGAGAAAAATACAGCACAATATAACCTTCGCAGCAGACCTGTGTCCTTTAAAGAAGGCCAGGCAGTGTTTCGTCGAAATTTCGCACTCAGCAAGTTTACGCATAATTTCAATGCAAAACTTGGCCCACAATTCGTAAAATGTCGCATTGCAAGGAAGCTTGGTAACTGTTATTACCAATTAGAAGACTTGCAAGGAAAAGATATCGGTACTTATCACGCTAAAGATCTTCGTAGCTGATTCCCGCTAATCTTTCCGTCTGACGGTGTCAGATTATCGGGTGGTGTAATGGTCGCCGTTGCCCCATTAAAACGAATATCAAAATTAGTCGTTTTATCGCAGTGATTTAGTAGCGATAAAACTATTGTTGATTTGATTTAGCTAAGTCCTCAACCTAACTTAGCAACATAATTAGGTCCACACCACACACTAGTAAGATCGCATCAAACTTGTTGCTTCGAACATGTTCGATTATGTTTGCTGTTGCCGTGCGAAATGATCCCCTAGTTTCAAACCAGCATCCGCTAATTCGAACTGCATGTCAAAGCTTGCAAGCATAGGCTTAAGGGTCATGTTGCGCTCAGATGCATCTTTGTAGGTGCTGAATCATAGAAAAAGCTCTTCTTTGCGGAGAGCCTGATCTATAAATGCTGCTACCCTTCTCTATTTGCCCTCTTTTCTGATCGGTTGAAACTATAAGTGTCCACTCCACGTCGGTTAGCGCTGCGTTTGCTACACGTGTTGAGTTTATATTCGTGCGTTTATAATTCGATAAGTCTGGGGAATAAAAATTTACAGCTGCCTATAGTGCACGTATACGCAGCTAAATTAATTTCCGTGTCGGTGCATTTGCGAAAAAAAAAACCACAATCCGAAGACATAACCACATTTGCCACGCTCATTTTTCTGGATCAGAAATCTGAAGACATCAGCCTTCCCGATCAGGCTAAGGGCCTATAATTGCTTTCTTTGTGCTCAGCACAAGAAAAAGTAAGTCACCCCCCTCGCATTTTGCTAAATTTGATTTTCTTACTAAAGTCCTCATTTTTGCACCCAGATAACCTGGTTGACGCAAGTCCCAGTTACCCAGCCTACACCAGTCGACGACTTTTGTAGCCCACCTTTATGCAGAGGCTTCTGCTTAGCATTGGTGTGGGCTGACGAATCTAGTATTTGGGAATTTGGAAAACCATAAGTTCGCTGGGAGCGTTCAGCGCTGTCAGAACCAAGTGGATCAAATCTAAACACAATTACTAGACAGATGCTGTTTCCACAACTTCACACAATCACAAACATAGAAATGTTTTTCACCAAATTGGAAAACTGGTTTCTATTGCAAGGCATCGGTTCTCGGAAAGAGCATGAGAAGTACGCAGCAGTCATAGCGTACGCAGATTCTAAATATTTGAAGCAAGTCCACGATCTTATCCAAAACGAACCGGAAACAAATGCATACACCACACTTAAGCAGGCTTTACTAGGCAAATTCGCAGAATCGGCAATGGTTCGCCTTGAAAAGCTCGCATGTGGAATTCAACTCGGTGATGGACGCCCAAGTCATTTACTCAGTCAGCTACATCGGACAAATGCCACCAACGCCGAATCAATTGTCCGTCGCTACTGGATCAAGCGCCTTCCACCTCATGCTCGTGCCGTCATTGTAGGAATGCTCGAAAGTGCCCCGGATACAACACTATCCCAACTTTCAACAGCCGCAGACGCTGTCATGGACTCACTCACTTTTACGTCGAGTGACAACATTTCAGCTATATCACGCATCAACACCAACAATCCAAATTCTACAGACGTTCGTTTCAGCAACATAGAAAAACGTTTGGATTCTCAAGAAAAATTATTTCAGCAAATCAACAGCAAGCTCGGACAAATTCTAAGCAACAACAATAATCGACGCTCTCGCAGCAATAGTCGATTCCAAAGCAACAGTCGCAGCAACACTGCACAGCCCAACACCAACAATAACGACAAAAATTGTTGGTATCACACCAAGTATGGCGACAAAGCACAAAACTGTCATGGCCCCTGCTCATTCAACACCCATTCAAAAAACTAAATCCAGCTGTCGAAGATCATAAAGGCAACTTTGATAGTCAGTCCGATATAGCCATAGCACATACATCAAAACATCGGATAACAATAAACAGCATTTTCACATACAACCGACTTTTTTTACTCGATTCAAAAACAGGAAAAAATTTTATTATTGACACAGGTGCAGACGTATCCGTTATACCAATTTCAACTATAAACAAACGCATCGCATCATCGAACGAAAATCCCCTTTTCGCAGCGAATGGCAGTATAATCGAATCTTATGGTACAACACGCTTAACCTTGGATTTAGGATTACGTCGCCCATTTGCATGGAACTTTATCATCGCAAATGTCCGCACATCAATCATCGGATCGGATTTCTTACAGCATTACAACCTGCTTGTTGATATTAAACGCCAAAAATTGATTGACGCTCAAACATTGCTAGCACGTAATGTTATTTGCAGCCTTCAATCTTCATTCACAATTAAAACATTCAACACAGCATGCAAATTTTCCAAACTTTTGGAGGAATTCAAATCTATCACTCAATTGGATCATACAACACCCAAACCAACCACATCTGATGTCACACACTGCATTGACACGAAAGGAGCACCCACATTTTCAAAACCTCGTCGTCTTAATCTGATAAAATGACAGCAGCAAAGTCAGAGTTTGGATATCTTCTAAAAATCGGAGTATGTCGTCCTTCAAATAGCCCATATGCATCACCCTTGCACATGGTCCGTAAAGCAACAGGCGAATGGCGGCCATGTGGCGACTATAGAGCTCTCAATGCACAAACGATTCCTGATCGGTATCCTCTGCCGCACATTCAGGATTGCACACATATTTTCTATGGTAAGAAAATATTTTCCAAAATTTATCTCAATCGCGCATATCACCAGATTCCAATTGAACCACGTGAATATTCCAAAAACGGCTATAACTACCCCTTTTGGCTTATATAAATTCACGCATGTGACATTTGGCTTGTTCACGACCGGCCTGGCATATAGTTGACAGCGTGGAAACGCTTTTCAAGGCCGGCCGTGTTTAAATCAAATATCGCAGCTATGAGTAAAGATATTTAATTAGCATTGACTATTTGTTTAAATATTCACTGAATATCACCTTTTGTATGTTTTCACAATGACTTCCAAACTGCGCAGTCGCATCTGCTGGCAAAATTACACAGCATTTAGCGCTGCTATTCACGGACGCTCAATAACTTTGGCTTTTATTTAATATAAATGTTACAGCCTTTATTAACTCCGATTTTTAACGTATTTATATATATATATTCTTTCCGCAAATGTTTCGATTTTAAAAGTTTATATCTGGACGTTTTGGTATCAGTCTTATAGACAACGAGAGAGAACATTTGCCCTTCCAATGCCCGTGGTATTAGAACGGTTGTTGCCAAAGGTAACCGTTGATCATCTTTTCTCTTTATGTTCACCTTTTCGATCTGCATTATGCGAGAGCATTGAAATGAGACGACGGCGAATTAGGAATTGTCATTTGAGTGCGGCGAATTATTTGAGCGCTTTGTGATAATTGGAGTTTAAGAGAGTTTGTGAGTGCAAGCTAGACAACGGCCACTACAATTCTCGCCACCTGAGTTCTTTCAGTGTTCTATTAAAACGTTCAACAATTGATGATTGATTTCAAAGGAGCGCATTAATGCCTTGAAAATGTGTATTATAGAATTCAGTTCCGTTACCACTTTGTGCATTTTTTGGTGCACCATGAAAAGAATATTATTTCCATTGCCTGTGCTACTTCATTAGCATTTTTTGTTTTTAATACTTCACCCCACGAATATTTTGAAAAAGAATTTATAACAGTTAGAAGATAGCGGAACCCATTATTCGATGAGCTGTATTTACCCATTTTAACTAAATCAGCTTGCCATAAGTCGTTGATACCCTTCACAATCAATCTACGTCGTTTAAAATTCTTAATTGATGCTCGATGTAATTCATTCACTATTTCTCGCTTCGTTGATGGTAACATTTTCGTTGTTGTTGTTGTTGACGTCATCGTTGACTTCTTCTGCTTCATACTACATATATTCTAATTTAGTTTTAATGATGTGTGAAAGGTTTAACTCTTTCTATGCTCTCGGTTCCACTTTTAAGAGTAGTGTTAAAGCTAATGGAGTCAAAAATATCTTGTTCTATACCATCCAATTCTTCAATTCGTTTTTGCACAATTCTCTCCAAGTTAGGAATTCTTTTGTTGAAGTCGAGAATGTTTGTCTCAATCTCTGTTTTTTCTTATTTTTTTCTTATTTTTTATTTGACGTCGTTGATACTCTTCACAATTACTCTACGTCGTTTAAAATTCTTAATTGATGCTCGATGTAATTTTTTTACTATTTCTCGCTTCGTTGATGGCAACATTTTCGTTGTTGTTGTCGTCGCCGTTGTTGTTGTTGCCGTCATCGTTGACCTCCTTGAACTATTCTCCCCCATTGAATTCTTCTTCTTCTTATTCTAATTTAGTTTTAATGATGTGTGAAAGGTTTCTATGCGTCAGTTTCACTTTAAAGAGTAATGTTAAAGCTAATGTAGTCAAAAATATCTTGTTCTATACCATCCAATTCTTCAATTTCGTTTAATTTTGTTTTTGCGCAATTGTCTCTAAGTTAGGAATTCTTCTGTTGAAGTCGAGAATGATTGCCTCAATCTCTGTAACTAATGTTCGTTTCCTATTTTTTGCTTGACGCTGTTTGTTAGAAATTGAATAAGTTATATTTCTTACAACTTTTTCTAGTTCTTCGTCAACATATCGTTTTAATGATAAATCGTTTTTATTTATGGGTGTTAGACAATTTTTAAATATTTTCTGCTGTGCATTCAGATAATCATCAGAGTCATTGAATAAAACTTCAAATTTTTTAACACCTTTCCTAAAGTGTTTTGAATATTCTACTTTATTTGAATAATGTCCACACTTATCAAGTGACATGTTGAATATGATTTTAAGTTCCAATTGAATATTATATTTAAAGTTTTCATTACATTTTGTTGGGTGTTTTTATAACTTCTGGATATTCTTCGTCTTTTTTTTTTGTATTATTTATTTTAACAATTTGATAATCAGGATTTGGACCATATGTATTTTTACCCAGAATCAGTGAACCATCTATTTGTATAGTACTAGATTTTACAGCATGTTTTTTTAAATGTTTGCTCACAAAACTATTTAACTTATTCATTTTCTCGATAATTGTGTTCATAATTCTATCGAGATTTGCCATTGAATTAAGTAAACGGATTACTTTATCTTCCAATGCTGTTATACGTGTATTTCGTTGATCAAAAGCCTTAAATTGTTTGCTCCTGCAATGCTTTCAATTCATTTACTTTCCCATCTACATACGCTTTTATTGTTAAGTCAAAATCATTTTCCGGTGGTGAAGAATTTTTGACTCGTTTTTGTTGTACATTTAAATGACCATCACTATCAAGATATACACCTGTTAGGTTTTCAGGTTCTCTTTTAAAAATTGTAGAAATCTGTCTATTACTCGCAAAATGACCAAACTTGTCAATAGACATTTTGATATTAATTGAAATATCTGGATGACTACTGTATTTATTAGTATATTATTTTTTCTTCACGCAAATCTTCTGTTATTGATAGAATTTCATTGGTATGGTTGTTATTACCAGCAGCTTGTAAAGCTATTAATCTTTCAACTGATTCGTTAACGATATTCTAATAGACATAATTTGGTTTCTCCTGTTTTAACTTCATAAAGATAGCCCCACCCCCTTCTTTCATGGTTTGAATTGGTGTAGATATAGCTGCAGGTTTTATTATTGTTGTTGTTGTTGATGATATCAAGGGTTAAATAATTCTCGTATATTTAAATGCACGAGTTCCTTTAATTTCTTTTTTTCTCTTCTATGTAAGGTCGTTTCTTCTAAAATCTCTTTATATGCAACTAAATCATTACTAGAGTAATTCGTTGGATGGATATGAAAAATTAGAGAGTATAAACCAAATGTAAGAGGCCATGAACTCACGCTTGAAAATATAATTTTTTTTTTACTTCTAGGTGTTTGTTGCTTTAGTTTTGATTTAGACCCTGTTGGACCATAAGTCCTATCCAAAAGATTATCACTTAAAAGTTTATTTATACTTAAGTTAATATTATCAGGTATTTGATCTTCTTCTTATACTTCTTCATTATCACTATCCTTATTTTCTATATTTGATTGAGAATAGTAAATATCACTATCACTATCATCATCATCTACTTTATTTGAATATGATTGTAACTAGCAATTGAATATTATATTTAAAGTTTTCATTACATTTTTGGAGCGTTATTATAACTTCTGGATATTCTTCATCTCTTTTTTCATTTATTATAACACTTTGATAATCAGGAAATTAACCATATGCATTTTTACCCAGAATCAGCGAACCATCTATTTGTATAGTACTAGATTTTACAGCTGGTTTTTTTAAATGTTTGTTCACAAAACTAGTTAAGTTATTCATTTTCTTAATAATTGTACTTCTTCATAATCACTATCTTCATTTTCTGTATTTGATTGAGAATAGTAAATATCATTATCACTATCATCATTATCATCATCATGATCAATAGTTGAATTATCAATAGAAGGAATGTCTTTCTTTTTTATTCTTTTATACTTTATTTTTTTCATTTTATTATAGTTGGTATGCTTTGTAATCGGCTTAAAAGTTTCTTTCAATTGAGAGATATTATCATTTTTGCTTTGTTTAATTCGAAAAATTTTCTTTTCAGAATATTTCTAGTTTTTGTCAACTGATCTATTATTTTCCTACTCATTTTATTGAATTTAGATGTCTATTTCTCTATGTTACTTCCTGAGTGCTGTGGACAAATAGTAAATCTTTAAAATATTTAGAACAATTGAGTTTGAGGTTTCAAAAATTTAAACTTTCTTTTCTTCTTCTTAGTTTACATTATTAAATTTTAATATTTTTTGTTTACTAGTTTTATTTATTTCTACTACTATGTTATCATTACTTACTATGTTATATTACTTCTTCTATTACTATGTTATATTACTTATTTTAAAAAGTTTGTCCTTTAGAAGCTCAATTGTTTCATACAATACAAAATACAAAATGTACTCATCCAGTCCAAAGGCTAATGATTTTCCAATCCTGGTCTGCTTGCGTATTGCTTTCACGATTAGATAGCATAATTCAGTCTCCATCTTACTTTTGTTTAAGAGTGGCTTCCATATCATCCCGTTGAACTCCTTGACTGCATTCAATTGTTCCTGATTGCTCATTTTTGTTGTAGTTGTAGTTGTAGTTGTAGTTGTAGTTGTGGTTCTAGTTGTAGTTATCGTTGTTGTAGTTATTGTTGTAGTTATCGTTGTTGTAGCTAGCACCAACAGAGAGTTTGTAGACATCAACAGAGAGTTTGTAGATAGCAACTGAGTTCAAACAGGTAGCAAGTACTGGTTTTATAGCCAGAGACAGAACCTGTCCTATGCTCGCTTCAGTACACACCCTCGCTCTTTCCATTGGATATTCACTAGGATGCAGAGAGGGACAGAACATTCAACCCTCATTTTGTATGTGTGTGTGTGTCTGTGTTCTCTGACTTTAAAGTTACAACAACAGAGCTCAAACATGTAGCAAGTACCGGTTTTATAAACAGTGAGAGAACATACCCACGCTTTTCCATTGGATCTTCACTAGAACATGTCGATGCAGAGAGGGAAAGAACATTCAACCCTCATTTTGTTTGTGTGTTCTCTTACTTTAAAGTTAGTAAAAAATGAAGTGCAAGATGGCTACAGTTGAATGTATTAAATTGTTTTTGTTCTCTAACATAGTTATAGTTAATATTTTTCCCCAAGTATTTCACAACTTCTTTTGGCGGTTGTAAATTCCCAAAACTATCAAAATAGTGTATGCTCGTTCCGTTGTTATTATAAGCTACCCAATGTGTACCATCTGATGTTGAATCGTCCAAGTTGACGATACCCGATCCACGAATCCATGAGCAACTTGGAAGTGAATCTCCATAAATACACCTCTAAAATGGGAGATATGTTTTCGAGCAAACTTTTCAATATCAAAATTAGAAAGTTCTCTGTTGGGTAGCTTATCTAATAGTTTTTTGTTTTTCCTACACTCCCTCTAAACGGATTAAGATACAATCCATAACTATTTTCATACGGCTTAAGAAACACGACATTAGCCACATGAATACTCTCCATTTTGTCTAATCTCTTCCAACTGTTTTTTCCCGTGTTTGCATTGTTGATTGCTTAAGCAATAGCAGCAGTACCAGAAGCAAGGCTGCCTAGAGCGCTGAGAGCAGTTAGCAAGTCGTAAAAACCCACCAATTTTTTGTACATTAATGACCCTTGGAACTTTTATGTTTTTTTTCTGACGTCCAATTGATTTGCTAAATGCTTTGCATACAACCTTAATTGCATTCATTAAGTCTAATGGCTTCTTTTCTTTAAACACTCGAATACCTAATTTGATAATATATGTTAAGTGTTCTTTTTCTTGTTTAGCAGTTTACAACTCCTTTTCTTACTGCTCTTACTATTTTTTTCCCCCCTTCTTCCTCTTTCTACTACCCATTCCAAATCTCCTTTTCGCTTTCATTATATTTTTAACAAAATACCAGGACCATAAAAATTATAACCAGGTAGATGAGCTTCAAAAGGTAAGCCATTAATTATTTTATTTATAATACCACCGCTTCGCTTCAAGTTTGAATTATGACTGAAGGAATTATTATTTAATATTTAATCGATGAGCATTTCTCATTGAATGAAGTAAAGTATGTGAGTGACAATGAGTTTAATAAAATAACAACAAGATATTTGTATTAAAAACATTGAGAGTGCTAATGATGGTCAATCACTGTCTCAAAGATTACCACGTGATAGCCCCCTTTTACCTAATACAATAAGAGCACTTATTGTTGGACCATTCAACAGTGGTAAAACTTATCTAATGCTCGGCTTAATCGAGAGTCCAAACGGTTTAAAATTTGACAACATGAGAATAAATTTCTCAAAGAGTTTGTATCAACCAAAGTATGAATATTTGGAAAAACTAGTGAAACCGATAAAAGGTATGGTGTACTATACTTTCTCAGAAAATGAAACAGTTTTACCAACCAATGAAGCTAAAAATAATTCAATTATGATTTTCGATGATGTTGCATGTGAAAAACAGATGATGTTTTATGTGAAAAACTATACACATATCCCGAAACACCTCATTCGTGATAACACAAATATGATAATAATGTTCAGACAAGACGATTTAAATATGCGACATATTTACCGAGACCACATTAATAAAAAAGGTCAATTGGAAATTTGTCTGGATTTAATAAGAGAATACTACAAGCAGATAAAAAAATAACATGTTTATGACCAACCTGTAAACATTTTTAAAATAAATACAATACGCTTGGTGTGTAATATTAGAGGTGGTACATATATTGATGGGGTCAGGATAATGCATTATATGAATTTGGTATTAATGTACCACCAGGGTATAAAATGAGGAAAAGTAATAAGCTAACATTAAAAAATAAATTGCTACAAGCTTCGAATTTAGTAAAAAAATACGAACGCTACAGTCAGGTGCTGACTGTATAAGCCCATGGATTATCATAGTATACTGTAGTCAATAAGTATAGGTATGCATTTCTAGCGCGTACCAAATTTAATTACATGTGCTTCTTAATTTTGTTGGAACGAGCTAAGAATGCACATTGCGTCTTGTCATTTTGTCTAATATCTCACCATTTTCGACGACTGCGAGAGATGTTCAGTGGCTAAGTGGACTGTGTCCCGGACTCCAAGGTCAATGATATTGAGCGTGTTCGTGGTTCCATTGTTTTTCATAATTTTTTTCAATAAATTAAAATCTTAAAAACATTAAAGAGAGGCGACGGCGGTAGGCGATTTTTAAGTTTTAGTTACGCAATATAATTACAACATAGTTTTCTTTCGTCGGTACACAACAGCAACTGAAAATCTAATTGTACATATGTATGTATATATATTCGTGGAATTATGTGTGTTGAAGTGGGACGCCAATACATATATGTGGATATGCAGATGTATGGGCGTCCCACTCGCACATTTAAAACTTTCTGTTATTTTCTAACATTCTAATATATGATTTTGGAAATATATTAACTGGAGCGGATCTACAATTTCTTATCAAGTCAAGGAACATGTTCATGAAAGTTGGAAATTTCAATATTATAAACACACAATTTGGAAAACATTTTGAATTCTGTAAATCTTGTAATGATAATACAGAAACATGTGCCTTCTTTTACATTGTTATTCAGCAACATGATGTTAAAAAACTTATTACATCATATAAACTACATGTCTAAAATTCTTATATAAGCTACCTTTGTCAAATGTGAACATTAAATAAAGAAAAAGAAACACAAGAAAGAAAAACTGGTTTCTTTATTATGGGGGTGAAATTATGGAAATTACACCATGCAAACACGATCATGCATGCTCATTTTCAATTGCTCACCTGTCATCCTTTAATACCCTGCACGGTCACCCACCATCTAACACGTGCACATGCAAAAACCATCATACATGCTCATTTTCACCTACTCACCTCTTAACCTTCAACACTTCTCACTCTAATTTATCACCTATTAATATACGTAAAACCCATTAGTTATCCCTACCTGGGTAGTTACCCTATTCACCACTAAGTGTCAATCGAATTTTAACGCCTACTTTTCGCCGCTTTCTCGTGTAAGCTTATCAATATTTAAACAACCTACCCGACTACTCCCTACATGAGTAGTTATTCTAGTCACCCTAGGGTAAGCGAACGCAGAACCACTAAGTATCAACGAAATTGAACACCTACATTTAGTCGCTTTTTTGTGTTAAATTTCTCACTATATTTCTTATAATGTACATTTTTGTCTAAGTTGGCTTTGACAATTTTAAAAACAATTGTCATGCTGAAAGAAATTAGAAAGAAAGGAGCGGAATCGCAATTAAAAGCACAGAGTGATAATGAAAAAAGATATAATAGTAAGAAAAAAACAAGTACGCAGTACAAAGTAGGAGATTATATTATGGTTAAGAATTTCGATAGTACAGGAGGAGTTGCAAGAAAACTAATACCTAAACATAAGGGTCCATATGTAATAGAGAAGATATTGAAAAATGATAGGTTTTTGATTAAAGATGTTGAAGGTTTTCAATTGGCACGTAATCCATATCAAGGTGTCTGGAGTAGTCAAAATATTAAACATTGGATAGGGAGTAGAAAATGAATTTGTACAATTAAGTGTAAGAAAATTGTAAAAATTAACCAAATATAGACTAAAGACCATGTAATAGCTATAAGTTGAAAATTTCGACAAGATCAGGGGATCTTAAATGTCAGGATGGCCGAATAGTATGCACACACATTGTATATAAGTATGCTATATCAACATTGTATATAAGTTTGTTGTATCAACACTGTATATAAACATTATGCTTAAGTTGTCGTTCGTTCTGTCTGTTTCGCAACATCGGTTCTCTAGCAACAAGCGAAGAGGCAGATCGGAGAGAGAGAGTCAGTCGAAGGCTTACGCTACCAAAGTCAAGTGTTAATAAAATTAAAGAGAGAAACTGAATTGTGCGTTTGCGTTTAACTAAAATAGGGGATATACATCATACCCCTACAATATCAGAAGTGGGCCGATCACGACGAAATTAAAACAAAAAGACAAACATTTAATAAAAATGAATATAAACAGTGCATCAACGGCACAAATAAAACGGTGGTTGAGCGTGTTAAATGAGCCAACCACAGGAACAAAGAGAGAATTGATTTTGCGTTTAAATAAATTAACAAACGAGAAGCAAAGTCAATTGCTATTATTTTCAAGCGACGATTGCCAAAATTTCGACGAAGGCAACGGTAATAGTTTGCAAAAAAGCAAAATGAATAACGGACAAGACGGAGAACACAAAGACAACGAGAGTGGCAGCGAAGCTGGAGAGAGCAACGAAGACGGCGATGAGAACAGTACCGTGCGCAACAAGAAAAGTAACGACGAGAATAGCGGCAGAAGCGGCGTGCGCAACAACAAAAGTAACGACGAGAATAGCGGCAGAAGCGGCATGCGCAACAACAACGGCGGCAACGGGAATAGCGATGAAATGAGCAACAGCGAAGACGGTGACGAGGATGGCGGCAAAGACGGCGACGAGGATGGCGGCAAAGACAGCGACGAGGATGGCGACAAAGACGGCGGCGAGGAAGGCAACCAAGACGGCGACAGAGAGGGGCGAGGCATTGCAGTCGGCAATAGAAACGACGAAACTGGAAGGAATGATGAAATTGGCGGCGCTGGCAACAATGTTGCTAAAGCTGCCAATAAAAAAGGCGGCGAGGGAAAACGAAATACAGTGGGACAAGCTGAGCAAAATATGGATTTATTATTGCGCATGGCAACCGATGTATTAAACGAATTTTCGGGAGATACATGTGCGCGCAAATGGATCACACAAGTTAAGAATATAGCCAGCATTTATGGAATAAATGAACCGTTTATGAAGATGTTGATTGTCAGCAAGATTAAAGGCAAAGCATGCATGTGGTTGCATGCAGATCCGGCGCGTGTATTGCTACCAACGGAGCAGTTGGTGGCTGAGCTGATAACGATGTTTGGTGAGAAGAAGTCAAAATTAGAGGCAAGACGAAGATTTGAGGATCGAAAATGGACGGCGGGCGAAAGCTTTGTTACTTATGCAGACGATAAGATGATGATTGCACATGGCATAAATATGGACGACGAAGAATTGTTGGCGCTCATCATTGAAGGCATTCCAAATCAAATGCTACGTAATCAAGCTCGTATTCAATGCTTTGCAGATGTTCGGCACATAAAGCGAGCATTTGCGGAAGTGAAGCTACCGAAAGTATACGAAGCAGATAAGAAGGCAGCGTCGGTGGAGAAGAATAGCAGCACACTCTCGCGCTGTTTCAATTGCAACTCGAAGGGACACTGGGCCAAGGAGTGCAAGAAGCCAAAGCGCGAAAAAGGATCGTGTTATGCCTGTGGTGAGATGGGGCACTTTGTGGCAACATGCCCCATAAACAAGAAGGGAGAGGGCAACAATTATGTAAGATATTTTGAAATTAACTTTATCAATGATTCTAAGACAAAATTTATTACAGCATGCCTCATAGACACGGGAAGCCCAATTTCGTTCATAAAAATTAATAAAGTACCAAAAGATGTTATTGAATTACCAGTTTTAAGTTCATTTTATGGATTAAATAATAGTTCCTTGAAAACATATGGAAAAATATTGTGTTACGTTATGAAAAATTTGGATAAAATACATTTTAATTTAATAATTGTGGCAAACGAGTCTATGAGTTATGACGTAGTTTTGGGAAGAGATTTTATGGAAGCATGCAATTTAAATTTGAATTTGGACACCTTGAAAATGATTACAGTGGATAAAATTGAAAGTCAAAATAATAATAAAGCCGATAAAATGTTAGAAGAAGCAAATATGTACAATAATAATAAAACAGTTAGCGATAGTGTTAGTCAGGGTAGTAGTGAAAAGCAAATGGTTAGTGACAAGATTAGAAAAAGATTAGGAAAAGCTGCAAATTTTGAAATAAGCACAGTGGAGAGGGAATTGTTTGAAATTAATGTAATAGATGACTCAATTGATTACAAAATAGGTGACCAGATGGATCATAATGTGAGATGTCAATTTACTGAGTTGGTAGAAAATTGTTATGTTAATAAAGTAAGACCGAAAGAACCGGAGATTCGGTGTGAGATCAAACTAAGATTAGAGGACTCGAAACCGTTTAGTTGTTCACCGAGAAGATTAGCATATACCGAAAAAGAAAAGTTGCAGATTATTTTAGATGAGTATTTAGAAAACGGAATCATTAAACCGAGTGAATCAGAGTATGCAACTCCAATAGTATTAGTAAAAAAGAAAACAGGAGATCTAAGGTTATGTGTTGATTACAGAAAACTCAATAAAACGATGGTTAAAGATAATTATCCTCTACCGTTGATTGATGATTTGTTGGATAAGTTAGTAAATAAAACGATATTCTCGAAGTTAGATCTTAAACATGGCTACTTTCATGTTTTTGTTGATAAGGAATCAATTAAATACACTTCGTTTATGACACCTTTAGGACAGTTTGAATTTTTAAGGATGCCAATGGGGCTGAAAAATGCACCGGAGGTTTTTCAGAGATTTATTAATAGAATTTTCGAGGATATGATAAGGCAGGATAAAGTTATTATATATATGGATGATATAATGATAGCTAGCAAAGGAATAAAGGAACATATGCAAGTACTTAGAGAAGTTTTTGACAGATTAACGAGGAACAAATTAGAGTTAAGAATGGACAAATGTGAGTTTCTGCAATCGAGTGTACAATATTTAGGATTTTTAATAACAAGCAAGGGAATACAGGCCAATGACAAGGGAATAGAAGCAGTTAGGGATTTTCCAGTACCAGATAAGGTGCATGGAGTCAGAAGCTTTTTGGGATTGTGTTCATATTTCAGAAGATTCATTAAGGGTTTTTCAACTATTGCAAAACCTTTATATGACTTATTGAAAAAAGACAAAGAATTTACGTTTGAGGAAAAAGAGTTAGAATGCTTTGAGACACTTAAGAAAAAGTTAGTGGAAGCTCCAGTGTTAGGTTTATATTATTATAAGGATGAAATAGAATTACATACAGATGCAAGTGCACAAGGTTTTGGTGCAGTATTATTGCAAAGGAAAGAGGATAAGAAATGGCACCCTATATTTTATTACTCAAAAGCCACGACGAAAGATGAGGCCAAATATCATAGTTTCGAACTGGAAACATTAGCCATCCTGTATGCATTAAGAAGGTTTAGAATTTATGTACAGGGAAAGAGATTTAAAATTGTTACGGACTGCAACGCATTAACGTTAACGTTAAATAGAGTGGAATTAAACCCTCGGATTGCGAGATGGGCATTAGAACTATCAGAGTACGATTTTGAGGTAGTTCATAAAGCAGGCAAGCATATGCAGCATGTAGATGCATTAAGCAGAAATACAAATATATTAGTGATAGAAACGAATAGTTTTGAAGATACTTTAGTTATTTGTCAAGCAAAAGATGATAAGTTGAAAGATATTAGGAAAAAGTTAGAGAAAACAGAAGATAAAATTTATGAAATGAGAAATGGTGTACTTTATAGAAAGGCAAATGATGGAAGATTGTTGTTTTGTGTGCCAGAAGAAATGGAAGAGAAAATTTTATACAAATATCACAATGAATTAGGGCACTTAGGGAGAGATAAGGTTATTGATGCTATTGTTAAGACTTATTGGTTTTCGAATATGAAAGAGAAAGTTGTTAGGCATATAGCAAATTGTTTGAGATGTGTGGCATTTTCACCAAAGTCTGGAAAAGAAGAAGGAATGCTGCATAGCATTCCAAAGGGGAACGTGCCGTTTGAGATAATACACATCGATCATTATGGGCCGGTAGATAACGGTAGGGTAAAGAAACATCTGTTTGTGATAATAGACGGATTCACGAAATATATTAGGTTATATGCAACAAAGACAACGAACACAAAAGAAGTGATTCTAGCATTAAAAGATTATTTTAGATCATATAGCAGGCCGAAATTTATAGTATCAGATAGGGGCAGCTGTTTTACATCCGAAGATTTTGCAAAGTTTATGGAAGAATTTAATATTAAGCACGTAAAGATAGCGACAGGTTCACCCCAGGCCAATGGACAGGTAGAACGAGTTAATAGAATAGTAGGGCCTATGATAGCTAAATTGACAGACATTGAAAATGGATTACATTGGGATGCAGTTATTGAAGACGTAGAATTTTCTTTGAATAATACCAAACAAAGAAGTATAGCGCAATCTCCGAGCAAGATGTTGTTTGGAATTGAGCAAAAGGGGAAAGTTATTGATGAGTTAAGACAAAAATTAGAAGAGTTAGATAACTTTAATGAATTAAGAGACTTGAAAGAAATTAGAAAGAAAGGAGCGGAATCGCAATTAAAAGCACAGAGTGATAATGAAAAAAGATATAATAGTAAGAAAAAAACAAGTACGCAGTACAAAGTAGGAGATTATATTATGGTTAAGAATTTCGATAGTACAGGAGGAGTTGCAAGAAAACTAATACCTAAACATAAGGGTCCATATGTAATAGAGAAGATATTGAAAAATGATAGGTTTTTGATTAAAGATGTTGAAGGTTTTCAATTGGCACGTAATCCATATCAAGGTGTCTGGAGTAGTCAAAATATTAAACATTGGATAGGGAGTAGAAAATGAATTTGTACAATTAAGTGTAAGAAAATTGTAAAAATTAACCAAATATAGACTAAAGACCATGTAATAGCTATAAGTTGAAAATTTCGACAAGATCAGGGGATCTTAAATGTCAGGATGGCCGAATTGTAGTAGGCTAGGGTATGTAGATAGTATGCACACACATTGTATATAAGTATGCTATATCAACATTGTATATAAGTTTGTTGTATCAACACTGTATATAAACATTATGCTTAAGTTGTCGTTCGTTCTGTCTGTTTCGCAACATCGGTTCTCTAGCAACAAGCGAAGAGGCAGATCGGAGAGAGAGAGTCAGTCGAAGGCTTACGCTACCAAAGTCAAGTGTTAATAAAATTAAAGAGAGAAACTGAATTGTGCGTTTGCGTTTAACTAAAATAGGGGATATACATCATACCCCTACAATATCAGAAGTGGGCCGATCACGACCAAATTAAAACAAAAAAAACAAACATTTAATAAAAATGAATATAAACAGTGCATCAACGGCACAAATAAAACGGTGGTTGAGCGTGTTAAATGAGCCAACCACAGGAACAAAGAGAGAATTGATTTTGCGTTTAAATAAATTAACAAACGAGAAGCAAAATCAATTGCTATTATTTTCAAGCGACGATTGCCAAAATTTCGACGAAGGCAACGGTAATAGTTTGCAAAAAGGCAAAATGAATAACGGACAAGACGGAGAACACAAAGACAACGAGAGTGGCAGCGAAGCTGGAGAGAGCAACGAAGACGGCGATGAGAACAGTACCGTGCGCAACAAGAAAAGTAACGACGAGAATAGCGGCAGAAGCGGCGTGCGCAACAACAAAAGTAACGACGAGAATAGCGGCAGAAGCGGCATGCGCAACAACAACGGCGGCAACGGGAATAGCGACGAAAATGAAATGAGCAACAGCGAAGACGGTGACGAGGATGGCGGCAAAGACGGCGACGAGGATGGCGACAAAGACGGCGGCGAGGAAGGCAACCAAGACGGCGACAAAGACGGCGGCGAGGAAGGCAACCAAGACGGCGACAGAGAGGGGCGAGGCATTGCAGTCGGCAATAGAAACGACGAAACTGGAAGGAATGATGAAATTGGCGGCGCTGGCAATAATGTTGCTAAAGCTGCCAATAAAAAAGGCGGCGAGGGAAAACGAAATACAGTGGGACAAGCTGAGCAAAATATGGATTTATTATTGCGCATGGCAACCGATGTATTAAACGAATTTTCGGGAGATACATGTGCGCGCAAATGGATCACACAAGTTAAGAATATAGCCAGCATTTATGGAATAAATGAACCGTTTATGAAGATGTTGATTGTCAGCAAGATTAAAGGCAAAGCATGCATGTGGTTGCATGCAGATCCGGCGCGTGTATTGCTACCAACGGAGCAGTTGGTGGCTGAGCTGATAACGATGTTTGGTGAGAAGAAGTCAAAATTAGAGGCAAGACGAAAATTTGAGGATCGAAAATGGACGGCGGGCGAAAGCTTTGTTACTTATGCAGACGATAAGATGATGCTTGCACATGGCATAAATATGGACGAGGAAGAATTGTTGGCGCTCATCATTGAAGGCATTCCAAATCAAATGCTACGTAATCAAGCTCGTATTCAATGCTTTGCAGATGTTCGGCACATAAAGCGAGCATTTGCGGAAGTGAAGCTACCGAAAGTATACGAAGCAGATAAGAAGGCAGCGTCGGTGGAGAAGAATAGCAGCACACTCTCGCGCTGTTTCAATTGCAACTCGAAGGGACACTGGGCCAAGGAGTGCAAGAAGCCAAAGCGCGAAAAAGGATCGTGTTATGCCTGTGGTGAGATGGGGCACTTTGTGGCAACATGCCCCATAAACAAGAAGGGAGAGGGCAACAATTATGTAAGATATTTTGAAATTAACTTTATGAATGATTCTAAGACAAAATTTATTACAGCATGCCTCATAGACACGGGAAGCCCAATTTCGTTCATAAAAATTAATAAAGTACCAAAAGATGTTATTGAATTACCAGTTTTAAGTTCATTTTATGGATTAAATAATAGTTCCTTGAAAACATATGGAAAAATATTGTGTTACGTTATGAAAAATTTGGATAAAATACATTTTAATTTAATAATTGTGGCAAACGAGTCTATGAGTTATGACGTAGTTTTGGGAAGAGATTTTATGGAAGCATGCAATTTAAATTTGAATTTGGACACCTTGAAAATGATTACAGTGGATAAAATTGAAAGTCAAAATAATAATAAAGCCGATAAAATGTTAGAAGAAGCAAATATGTACAATAATAATAAAACAGTTAGCGATAGTGTTAGTCAGGGTAGTAGTGAAAAGCAAATGGTTAGTGACAAGATTAGAAAAAGATTAGGAAAAGCTGCAAATTTTGAAATAAGCACAGTGGAGAGGGAATTGTTTGAAATTAATGTAATAGATGACTCAATTGATTACAAAATAGGTGACCAGATGGATCATAATGTGAGATGTCAATTTACTGAGTTGGTAGAAAATTGTTATGTTAATAAAGTAAGACCGAAAGAACCGGAGATTCGGTGTGAGATCAAACTAAGATTAGAGGACTCGAAACCGTTTAGTTGTTCACCGAGAAGATTAGCATATACCGAAAAAGAAAAGTTGCAGATTATTTTAGATGAGTATTTAGAAAACGGAATCATTAAACCGAGTGAATCAGAGTATGCATCTCCAATAGTGTTAGTAAAAAAGAAAACAGGAGATCTAAGGTTATGTGTTGATTACAGAAAACTCAATAAAACGATGGTTAAAGATAATTATCCTCTACCGTTGATTGATGATTTGTTGGATAAGTTAGTAAATAAAACGATATTCTCGAAGTTAGATCTTAAACATGGCTACTTTCATGTTTTTGTTGATAAGGAATCAATTAAATACACTTCGTTTATGACACCTTTAGGACAGTTTGAATTTTTAAGGATGCCAATGGGGCTGAAAAATGCACCGGCGGTTTTTCAGAGATTTATTAATAGAATTTTCGAGGATATGATAAGGCAGGATAAAGTTATTATATATATGGATGATATAATGATAGCTAGCAAAGGAATAAAGGAACATATGCAAGTACTTAGAGAAGTTTTTGACAGATTAACGAGGAACAAATTAGAGTTAAGAATGGACAAATGTGAGTTTCTGCAATCGAGTGTACAATATTTAGGATTTTTAATAACAAGCAAGGGAATACAGGCCAATGACAAGGGAATAGAAGCAGTTAGGGATTTTCCAGTACCAGATAAGGTGCATGGAGTCAGAAGCTTTTTGGGATTGTGTTCATATTTCAGAAGATTCATTAAGGGTTTTTCAACTATTGCAAAACCTTTATATGACTTATTGAAAAAAGACAAAGAATTTACGTTTGAGGAAAAAGAGTTAGAATGCTTTGAGACACTTAAGAAAAAGTTAGTGGAAGCTCCAGTGTTAGGTTTATATTATTATAAGGATGAAATAGAATTACATACAGATGCAAGTGCACAAGGTTTTGGTGCAGTATTATTGCAAAGGAAAGAGGATAAGAAATGGCACCCTATATTTTATTACTCAAAAGCCACGACGAAAGATGAGGCCAAATATCATAGTTTCGAACTGGAAACATTAGCCATCCTGTATGCATTAAGAAGGTTTAGAATTTATGTACAGGGAAAGAGATTTAAAATTGTTACGGACTGCAACGCATTAACGTTAACGTTAAATAGAGTGGAATTAAACCCTCGGATTGCGAGATGGGCATTAGAACTATCAGAGTACGATTTTGAGGTAGTTCATAAAGCAGGCAAGCATATGCAGCATGTAGATGCATTAAGCAGAAATACAAATATATTAGTGATAGAAACGAATAGTTTTGAAGATACTTTAGTTATTTGTCAAGCAAAAGATGATAAGTTGAAAGATATTAGGAAAAAGTTAGAGAAAACAGAAGATAAAATTTATGAAATGAGAAATGGTGTACTTTATAGAAAGGCAAATGATGGAAGATTGTTGTTTTGTGTGCCAGAAGAAATGGAAGAGAAAATTTTATACAAATATCACAATGAATTAGGGCACTTAGGGAGAGATAAGGTTATTGATGCTATTGTTAAGACTTATTGGTTTTCGAATATGAAAGAGAAAGTTGTTAGGCATATAGCAAATTGTTTGAGATGTGTGGCATTTTCACCAAAGTCTGGAAAAGAAGAAGGAATGCTGCATAGCATTCCAAAGGGGAACGTGCCGTTTGAGATAATACACATCGATCATTATGGGCCGGTAGATAACGGTAGGGTAAAGAAACATCTGTTTGTGATAATAGACGGATTCACGAAATATATTAGGTTATATGCAACAAAGACAACGAACACAAAAGAAGTGATTCTAGCATTAAAAGATTATTTTAGATCATATAGCAGGCCGAAATTTATAGTATCAGATAGGGGCAGCTGTTTTACATCCGAAGATTTTGCAAAGTTTATGGAAGAATTTAATATTAAGCACGTAAAGATAGCGACAGGTTCACCCCAGGCCAATGGACAGGTAGAACGAGTTAATAGAATAGTAGGGCCTATGATAGCTAAATTGACAGACATTGAAAATGGATTACATTGGGATGCAGTTATTGAAGACGTAGAATTTTCTTTGAATAATACCAAACAAAGAAGTATAGCGCAATCTCCGAGCAAGATGTTGTTTGGAATTGAGCAAAAGGGGAAAGTTATTGATGAGTTAAGACAAAAATTAGAAGAGTTAGATAACTTTAATGAATTAAGAGACTTGAAAGAAATTAGAAAGAAAGGAGCGGAATCGCAATTAAAAGCACAGAGTGATAATGAAAAAAGATATAATAGTAAGAAAAAATCAAGTACGCAGTACAAAGTAGGAGATTATATTATGGTTAAGAATTTCGATAGTACAGGAGGAGTTGCAAGAAAACTAATACCTAAACATAAGGGTCCATATGTAATAGAGAAGATATTGAAAAATGATAGGTTTTTGATTAAAGATGTTGAAGGTTTTCAATTGGCACGTAATCCATATCAAGGTGTCTGGAGTAGTCAAAATATTAAACATTGGATAGGGAGTAGAAAATGAATTTGTACAATTAAGTGTAAAAAAAAAAATTAACCAAATATAGACTAAAGACCATGTAATAGCTATAAGTTGAAAATTTCGACAAGATCAGGGGATCTTAAATGTCAGGATGGCCGAATAGTATGCACACACATTGTATATAAGTAGGCTATATCAACAGTATATAAGTTTGTTGTATCAACACTGTATATAAACATTATGCTTAAGTTGTCGTTCGTTCTGTCTGTTTCGCAACATCGGTTCTCTAGCAACAAGCGAAGAGGCAGATCGGAGAGAGAGAGTCAGTCGAAGGCTTACGCTACCAAAGTCAAGTGTTAATAAAATTAAAGAGAGAAACTGAATTGTGCGTTTGCGTTTAACTAAAATAGGGGATATACATCATACCCCTACAAAAATTAAATAAACAAAACATTCAAAATATAAATAGCAATTTCAATGCATTTAAAATTTGGTTACAACGCCTTATGCAACAGAATTGTCGTAAACATCTTACTCAGCAGAAGTATCCACGCGCATGCAGTCGCTTAGCTATTCTAAAAAAGACTTATTATACACACAAACATAAAACATACATACTCTATTTGATAAACATATCTACAGTTTAAAGTTTACAGCGAAATATTCTTATATTACATTTTTAGTCTTAAGCTGAATGGCAATCTAAATAAACGCCAACTCCAATATAAAAACCCTCTCAAGTTTATGAGTTTTATTTCGGTTTTCGGTGTGAAATATTTCAGTGTTGGTCTCCGGACCATTAGTTCGACTCAACACGAGATATTTTGATATCTCACGACAGTGTTCGAATATAGATGCGATAGCCAGACTTTCCAATTCTCGCATTCGTTCTCCAGTTCTCCGCAAAAGAACTTTCGTAAAGATAATTTGCATCGGTCAACAACGCTTTAAGTTTACATAAGTAAACCTCGACAGTGAAGTGATAACCGTGAAACCTGGAAAAACACAATTGTCGTTAAGAAGACGCTCTAGAATTCTCCGGAGAATGATGGCAAAAATCAACAAACGGTTATTTCCAAGAGAATGAAATAGCTGGAAGTGCAGTGAAAATTAACAACTGAAACTTTACAAATAAGAAAAATAAATAAACTAAGTGAAACACATAAAGCGAAAACTTACTTAAAACAACTTACAAACTAAGAAAACCAATTCGTTTAAATAACTAAAAATAACAAAGAACAAAAACAGTATAACTTAATCAACAAATTAAAAACAAATCAACAAAATGGCAATGTCAGAGCAACAACCAATTCTTCCTTCGGAAGGTAACATGATCCAAGTGGAACGTCAAATACAAGCAGTAGAGAGCTTCCAAGGCGACGCAAATACTCTTTATACCTTCATAAGTCACATCGACTTTATTCTGGCCATGTATCAAACAAATGCACGACAACAACTTATCATCTTTGGGCATATCGAGCGCAACATTAGCGGCGACGTCATCCGTGCCCAAGTGATGTAAGATTATTTTTGGAAGAAGCAGAAAGAAAAAGACAAATGTTAATTACTAAATTAGATTTGGAAAATGATTCTGAAGAAACTATATAATACAACCGATTAATTAAAACAAGCATTGATACTTAAGAATCGTCAATTGCAATTTACCAGATTTAAGGTCTTTTATAAATACACTTCAAGAAAAAAACCTTTATGAAGAACAAATTCATCAGAAAAATAATTCAAAGCCAACTGTCAATTCAAATACCAATAAATTGCAAAATAACAAATATAACAAGCATGCTTATAATCTACCCAACCCAATTACACCGTTTCAACCATCTTATAATGCAATTCATTATCAACCATATTACCAACCACCCACTTACATGACACCCCAAATACCTAGACCAAATTTTATACCCCAATTCCAACCCACCTTTTTCCAACAACAACCGAACGCACCTGTACCACAACAACCAAGACCATTTCGATACACTACTAGACAAGACATTTTTGACCAAATCCGATTTATTACCACAAAATAATTATCCACCAGGAGGAAACCAACTAACAACCCAATAAAGAGAGAAAGGCCATCCGATAGCGGACAATCAAAAATAAGCATAGATGAGACTAGATATCAGGAAGACATGAATAATCCATATCAATCGTCCTCCCCTAGAGTACCCCACCACCCCGCTTGCTATCAAACTGATCCCAAGTTGTATTCCTATGGTCCAAATGTCTACCCTATGCAAACTTATGATATTTCGTACCAAACCAACGATGCCCCAAACCAAGCCTACTACTTTTTAAGTCAAGTAGAAGAAGAGCAGCAACCTCTAAATGAAAATGAACATTCAGAAACAGAACAGGCAGAAAATGTTCAGTTATTAGCGCCGGATTAAATCAATACATAATTATTAAATATAACGACGAGAGCAACGGTCGCGCAAAACGCGACAGTGGGATACCCTTCGACCTATGTTCCCGTGTAGTTTAATTTCTTAAATTCATACACATATGCATATGCACATGCTTTGAAATTAATCCCGATAGATGGCGCTCGCGCTTCGCGCTCCGCCGCCGCCCTTGTTAGCTGACAGAAGCACTTGGTTTTATGCTCATACTTTCTTAAATAACTTCTGTGTTTATTGTTCGATCGGATTGTGACTTGGACACTACGTAGATCTTTCATTCAGCTTAGTATATGTTAAAGTCAGAAAGTTGTATCTTTTATACAGCGCTTACAAATTAAGTTCAAACATTAAATTATTGATTTGTGGAGGCGGTGGGCGTGGCGCCTAACATTTGAAATAAACTTGATCTGCTTATAGTACACAGGAGTCTTCCTGCCAAGTTTGGTAACTCTAGCTTTTATAATAGCTGAGATCTGTGCGTTCACACAGACAGACGGACAGACATGGGTCAATCAAACTCGGCTTGTGATCCTGAGCAAGAATATATATACTTTATGGGGTCTCCCACGCCTCCTTATGCCTGTTACATATATTTGCACAAAGTTAGTATACCATTTTTTGACCATTTTCAATGGTCGAAGGGTATAATAAAAGTCTAAAGTGTCTTATTGACACCCGGTCAACCGTAAATATGCTAACTCGAAACATTTTGGATTTACCTGAGAAACAGACAAACCACCTAATTCATACCAGCAATGGTTCGTTCACCATAAACAAAAGTATAACCTTGCCTCCAACCGATGTTTTCCCAGTAACTCAAGACTTTTTGATACATGCTTTTTCAAATGATTATGATATGCTTATTGGACGCAAATTGTTATCTGCAGCAAAAGCAGTAATTGACTTTGAAACACGGGCAGTAAAGATGTTTAGTAACAAATTCAAACTAATTAATTCAAATAACACTCCAGAACAAAAATAATTTTCAAGATTATCCTTCAACTCTGAAAACCGGGAATTTGAAGAAAATTTGTTTCGACTAAATCACTTAAATATAGAATAAAA
>JAEIGL010000083.1:0-65260 GCA_018903715.1 Zaprionus davidi | reverse complement strand
CTGCTGTAATCTCTTGATTCCTTATACCACTAAGCAATGAACACATAGAGATGTCAAACAGCTCTAAAGCTGTTTCCAGCTGATTTTCGGACCTAGTACCCCAGGAAAGAAGAAGAACAGAACAGCTGTTCGACACTCAGTACAAACTGTGCAAAGCAGCAAAACTGCTTCAGTCGCACAACGACAGCGGAACGATAAGCATGCGTGTACTTCTTTGCGCTGTGCGATCGTTTCCATGTGTGCGTGTATGTATGCACGTCCCGCGTATGAATGTATGCGTTGCTAGTGAAGTTTGGCAATAGGCAAATGCTTCGGCCAGCATGCTGGCAGCTTGAAGTCAATTTTGTGTTTCGGCGTCGAGAGCCTCGAGACAGGCACAGTGGCCAAAAATGGTTATCTTGCAGCAAAAATTTTAAAAGTTTTGAAAACATGTGTCTTGTTCTATGAGGATAATTTTATTTAGTAATTACATATTTATGTATTCCGAATTTTTTATTTTAATTCATAAATTTTGTCAATATTGGTAAACTCATATACAAAAAAAATATAATTATCACAACTTTTTTTGATATTATAACTTTCCTCTACAAAATATAATATAATTATCAATTTTCAATCCCTCTTCTCAAAAATTAAACATAAATACACATGTTTTCTGATACTAAAATTATTGCCGCCAAATAACCATTGTGGCTCACTGTAATTTGGTCTCTTAGCTCTCGAAGACAAAAACAAAAACAAACACCCAGTTGATTTCACGCTGGCCAGGCCCGTAGCTAAAAGTGCGCAGGGTGTGCGGTACAAGAAGGGCTCTCAACAGTCAGGGGCTCACGGTTACCAAACATAAAAATTTTATTAATGCGGATATATTTCTAAAATTTAATTCCTTTGGTAAACACAAATATATTTATTAATTAATGTAATTTAAGTAGGAGTCCCTGATAAGTATTGTACAGAGGCCCGTAAAACCCTCACTACGGACCTGAGCCTCATTCTCTAAGCTCTCGACGCCGAAACACAAAATTGACTTCAGGCTGCCAGCACGCTGGCCGAAGCACTTGCCTATTGCCAAACTTCACTAGCAACGCATACATTCACGCACACATGGAAACGATCGCACAGCGCAAAGAAGTACACGCATGCTTATCGTTCCGCTGTCGTTGTGCGACTGAAGCAGTTTTGATCCTATGCACAGTTTGTACTGAGTGTCGAACAGCTGTTCTGTTCTTCTTCTTTCCTGGGGTACTAGGTCCGAAAATCAGCTGGAAACAGCTTTAGAGCTGTTTGACGTCTCTATGTGTTCATTGCTTAGTGCTTATACTTTTGTTTGCGTCTATTGAAAAAAATTTTGATTAGATAAAAATCACTCGTGTGATCAAAACTCTGTTGAACTTTGATGTTGCTGGCAAGCCCGAATTTATAATCAGCTGCTTGAATCCATCCAACACCACCCTTCAGGTCCGATCTACAACTCGAAGCGATAATATTCAAAACTGACAATTTAACCCGTACCAACTGGCTCGACAAATCCTTAATCTTTGTATCGAGAATCCAAATTGGCCGTATCAAATTACAGCTTGAAGAGAGACCAATACCTTGAAATCAACAGTGGGCATTTTCCGCATGCTGCAAATTCAATGCATTCCATCTATTTGTGACAGTGGCAATGGGCAGAAAATTTAAAATTATAGAATAGTTTTGGGTTGCATTAGTGAGTCCTACCAAAGTAAGGCCCCACACGTTGGGAGCCAAAATAAATTATAATTGTAACGGTTGGCAATTGGTTGCCATTCCCTATAGGCTGTTGGACTTCATGGACTTGACCGCACGTTTCATTTTCCTGCTCCTGCTCTTCGGCTAAGGGGTGATGATCCTTAAAATGGCCAAGTCCAAGGCCTACAACATAATTTATATTAAAAAACGTGCTGACGACGACGAACTAAGACGTCGGAGAGATATCTGCAACCCTTCACTTTGCAAGGATAATATTGGCAAACTGGAGTATAAGGTTGGCACACAGATGGTACGTGGCCTGTTTAGCCCGCCCTGCCTTTGGTCGCCCCATTCCTGTGGATGGCGACCCCTTACAGAGATTACATTAGTTCGGGTTCAATCATTATAATTAATGTATTCCATTATTAACTAATACACCTAACATTTAAACAATTTAAATTTTTGCAAATTTGCAAAAATTATTTTTCTTTAATTTCCGCTCGGGTGTCAAAAATAAAAAAGTAAGTAATAGTTTTATTGGTGGCGGAGCATAGTTTAGTTATGTGGATATTTCATAGGTTCCTTTTTTTCAGTTTGGTGATGATTGTGATTTGTTTACAAAAAAATAAATGCATATGCCAACATATGTTGGCCATAAAAGTTTTTATGTGTGTTGGTTACTCACTTTGTTTTTTGCACATCCCGCGACGAAAGCGCTTTCGAAGAGGTGCTAAGAAAAAGAGATATAATTTACATATGCACAACCACAAACCACCGAAATTAACAGCATATGTAGTTATATATGCCTATGCGCTTGCATATACGTACATAGTTACATAAAGTTGTATGTTTTAATTCTGTCTCCTCTTTCGCTCTCTAAATTTTCTTCTTTGTCTTCTGAGTGCTTTGGTGTTTATTTTTTCTCGCGATGCAAACTCAATTCACTCAACTCAAATCATTGACCTATATTTCGTGCCCTACTTAAAACAGCTGACAATTTACAACAGAAAAAATTTAAATTAGAGGGACAAATATTAGAGAAATTTTTAATAAATTATTTAAATAGGGTGGAAAAATTTAAAACAAATAAGAAAAAATTTTAACTAAATTAAATTTAAAAAAAAAAAAAAATGGAAAAATTATTTAAAATGTTTTATATGTGTAGAATTGTTATTAAATTCGAAAAAAGATGTTTCTATTATCTGACTTGTTGGCCGCTATGATTTTGGCGGGAGTTACAATGCAATAAATATTAAATTTTTTTGTTGTTGGTGCTGGTGGTTTAACTGTGCCAGTCAAGAATTTCCCTAGCCGTCGTGATGGCTGCTGGGATTTTGGCGGGAGTTAATGTGCAATAAAATTTAAGTTTTGTTTTTTTTTTTTGTTGGTGCTGGTGGTTTCACTGTGCCAGTCTCTTGACTAGCCGTCGTGATGGCTGCTGGGAGCAGAGGTGATGATGCCAAATTTCCCGCTGCCGAAATAATGCACGCAGTCGCGGCCAATAGACACCGCTCGACCAGCTGCAGTATAATCGGCTGCCCTTTGTCTCCTGGCAGTCCAAGTGGCGTGACCTTTGAACTCCTGGGTCTACTTCTGCAACCATGATTTTGTTCTTCTATTCTAGATCTTATCCGGATGACTCACCAGCAATGGATACAGGTAAGTATTTAATTAGTTTTTTTCTTCTAAATCTAAGTTTTTTACTACTACAAGTTTTTTTTAATTTTTTTACTTGCAGATTTAACTTGCACTCACAATGGCTGACTCGAAACGACTGACTTGGGAAAAATGGCAGAGTACCGCTTGGATCCAGCGGACGATGGCCTGCCATGTTATGCTCGCTCTATTCGTGCCTCAAGATCTTTGGCAACATCCCGGATAAGTAGGCATATAAACTTTAACCATAGATGGCGCTTTATTAATATTTTCTTTTTCCGTTACAGTTTGAACTGGACGTTACAATGTGTATGTGTAGTTTGTGAGATGGTAAAACAATAGTAACTGATTTTGCATAAATTATCCCCATGTTTTCAGCTGTCGACCAATATATGGTACTGTTGAACAACTGAGTTATTCATTCTTAGCTTTGTAAATATTCACTTTGTTCGAAGTTTTTAAGAGGTTCCATAATTGCTGATGAATTATCATTGTAGCATCAATCAATATTTTTTTAATTGCTGCAGGCTATAATAACCGGCACATAAGGCATCGCAGTACATCGGTAAAAAATAGTAAATGCGAACTTACTGATACAGAATATCGCCGCAACAATGAAGCAAAAAGAAATTTCGATGAGGCTAGGTTAAATCTGGCGAAGCGAGTTATGTCCAACGGAGTAGAGCTGATAATAGCAAGTGTCAAAGTGAAACACACCGATCAGCAGATTAGCTTGCTCCAAACAGAAGTCAAAAAACGTCCAGTAACTCTTGCCCCTAGAACATTGCCGAATCAAATGAACAGCGGTAGCCTGCAGAGAGATGGTCGTCTCAAACAGTCAGACGGAAGAGCGCAGATTCCCAAGAGCGACCTCGCAGCTCTCGCTGGATCTGACGGTGTCCCATGTAAGTTTAGATGACCTATTAAGTTGATTTTTAAGATGGTTCAATTTGGTGTAATTTTATTATATATGTTAGGTTCCCCAACTAGATGTCGGCATATTCTCAACAATATATCATTACTTCAACAAGCTAGGTAATAACAAGTTAGTGATTAAGTCCAGCTATACGGTATTAAACACTGCAACTGGACCAGAGGACTATGTAGCGTATTTACAGCCATATGAGGAGGCTACTGCTTTGTATGATACCAATACGTACAATAGCCGGCTTACTATAATATAACAAGAACGCTGTACGATCAGTTTGTATCGAAACGCGTTGAAAGCGACTAGAAGATACTTACTCAAGTTGTGAGGAACGCCGCAAGCGGACATGAACATAGAGGATGGATCTATTCATATTTATGCTACAAAATCTTCTATGACGACTATCACTTATCTGGCTAAGCCGATAGTCGACACCACAGCGACTCTTCAAGATGCAAACGGGGATTTGCAGACGCAGGTTATCAAGAAGGTTATCACAGATATTGTTCCCAGTTCTCTGCTACAAGCGGAACTACTATCCACTTTCCGGACACAACTAATGCTTGAAAATGATAGCCCTAACCGCAAGGTTATAACACTGGCTACCCTTTTGGACGGACAGACACTGCAAGTTACTGCTTTACGCTATTCCACAAATTTAAGCAAGAGCTTTGGTGCAAAAATTGATATGCCAAAAATAACATCCAGTTTTGTAGACAATGAGAGTTCTGTTAAAAAAATAAGAAATCAAAATGAACTTGATTCTCATTCTGAGCTTGTATACGCATCTGAAACTAATGGTCTAAACATATCAGAATCGCAACATAAATATGTATATCGTAAGCCGCCCGCTTTTAATGCGACACCCAAAACTCCAGCTCCATCTACTGTGGAACATATTATTGGTACGTTTGATTTGGAAAGATTCCGTCCCGTCTTCAATGTTATGGCCGCATTACTGCAGAAAAATATAGATGTTAACCGGAGGAAACAACAAATACACAAACAGGAAACAGGAAAAATCAATCAGACAATAGATGAGCGCCCTGTTTAGATACCTATTAAGTTAACAAGATATACCAAAAAAGAAACCAGTTTAATATCTGGTAATATGACAATCGATCCAAAACTGAATAGACTTACGGCACAAAGTTTACATATAAATCCACAGCAAATGCATAATCTTGAGGAGAATAGCACTCTGTTTCCCATTCAGAAACACCACGCGCTGATTAGCCACGGTATTCCCATCCGTCCTGGAGAGATTATTAACGCCAATTCGGATGTTATTATCGGTCGTCCAAATGGCATTATTAAACAGTTAGCTCACCCGTTGAAAAAAAAGTCAAGGCTACTTTCACCACCTACCACCATTCTACCGCATGATCCTTCCCATTCACTTATGCCGCCTTTTCATTTTGCTGTCGAAAATTTCCATAGACTACATCCGGAGCATTACGATAGAATAAATAAATTGCGACCACCCGCTCCCTCCTATTTTCGTACCACAATTAGCCCCTTGTTTTTTAATAAACCAAACCAGCAAATAACGAATTTTAATACGGAACTAAATAATAATGAAATTATAGAAATCCGCCCAATTCCGCAAATATTCAGCACAAAGTTGCCGGTTGTCACTCATATTGCGAAAGTCGATAGTAATACCTTTCCCAATCTTCTTCCCTCTGGTCATCATCGCGTTAACTTGAAGACAGATGTACTTATCCATGATGTAGCTATAAATGTGCCACCATTGACATTCAAGCAGGAAAGTGACAACTTCCCAGCGGCAACAGCGATACGCGGGCATATTTTATGACCGACTATGCCGCTGGTTAAAATTCCTTCTAATAAAGCTTACATCGACGTACGACTTACTCCCCAAAATAATAGGTTAGATGTATCATCCATCTCAATAGAAAAAGAACCAAAGTCAGAATCAAAAATAACAAACACATCCAAGCAGCGTAATCAGAACTTGTCAAAACTAGAGAGGTTAAATATACCGCTTTTAAACAAAATAGCCTTCCTCTCGAGTAACAACTGGAAATCTGTGAAGCCTAAAACGGAATCATCAAAATGGAATGATTCGGATCAGATGCCTAGTCTTAAAAATTATGACTTGATGTATCATAAGCCAACTAATAAATTTCATCAAAACAAAAGCTTTGAATTAAAAATCTCCCACACAAATCAATCTTTTCAATATCATCATTTAAATTATAGTTCCGCTAGGAATACCTTTGAGCTGGAAAGATTTTCGGTATGTTCCACACGACCGGGTAACAAAGCTATTAGCTTAGGTGAACCGTTTATAACATAAAATCAATCCTTTAAATTGGGTGAACGTGTGACGACTTCAGTCCAGAGCGACTTCCATAAAAAACTATATTTGGCTACTGGCGACTCTTTTAGTTTAAAGCCCGCAGACAATGAAAAAGAATCTTACAAACTCCTCAAAACGACTGGTCTGAGTAATACAATTATATATGAAACAGAAGTCCTGTCAATACAGCCACAGGTTTCACTGCAATTAAAAGCCAAACCGCATTGAAGCTCTATTTCAATAATAGCTACAAATTTTTCAAAACTAGACAGTTTTAGTATTAACAATAAGCAACTGTTTATTTCCATATCATTAACTTCAAATATTTTAAAGCAGTCGCTTGAGCCCAAATTTAACTTTCATGTCTGCCTTCGAGACATGAAAGTTTTCAATAGTTACAGCTCCATCTCTGACCCAACAAAATCCCACACATGCATTATCCAGTCTAAACGTCCACGTTGTGCCAAGTTATAGTTCTAAATCCACATTGCCACTGGATATTAAGCAGTCCACATACTCTGCCAAGCCCATATCCCACTATGGAAGTTATTATAAATTAACGAATACAGAACAATTTATGACTGCCAACAAGCCAATTAAAACATCAAAGGAAGCATTAAACAAAAATAATGATTTATGTAAATCCGACACATTTGGAATATCAAAATTAAACAAAGCCTCTGTGGCTTTTAAAGCAGACTCGTTGATCAGCAACACGAATTCTATCAGTGAGATAGAACTTGCTGCCAGCGTGCTTCAAGATGTGCTGATCACATCCTTCGAGAACAGTTCTGTTCGGAAGACCTTAAAAGTCAACCGAAAAGTTCCTTGGTGGAACGAGGAACTGGCTGCTCAAAGAAGGAAGGTTAGAAGCCTATTCAACAGGGCCAGATCTAACCGTGTCAGCTGGAACGTCTATAGGGACGCTCTCACAAATTACAACAAAACCATTAGACGTGCCAAGCGCGATACGTGGCGCAGCTACTGTGGTAGCATTGAATCGCTGCCAGAGGCAGCGAGACTCCACAAAGTATTGGCTAAAGGGTCGTCTAATGGGATAGGGCTACTCAAAAGAGCAGACGGCTCTTTCACTCAAGATCGCAGGGAAGCACTTGACCTTCTTCTTCAAGTCCACTTCCCAGGTTCGGTGGCGAACCCTGATCTATCGAGTCACGATGACGCCACCCTGTCACCGGACTCACGTGGGTCCAGTCTATCAGGGACTATCTTCGACCCTGAAAAGGTCAAATGGGCTGTAAACTCCTTCGTTCCCTTCAAAGCCCCAGGGGGCGATCAGATCTTTCCAGCCCTTCTACAGAACAGCCTGGATCACACTCTCGATCCGCTGGTTGGTCTACTTAGAGCCAGTCTCACTTGGAAAGAGTCCATCTCTTGGAGGAGAGTCAATGTGGTATTCATTCCTAAGCAGGGAAACCGTCCCCCTGACCAGCCTAAGTCATATCGACCGATCAGTCTCACCTCCTTTCTGCTTAAAACAGCTTAAAACACCTGCACATTCGATGCTCTCTGCAGAAAAGCCATCCTCTGCATCCCACGCAGTTTGCGTATATAGCCGGAAGATCGACTGAGGTCGCTCTTCACAAGCTAGTGGGTAAAATCGAAGGAGCCTTCGTATCCAAGAATATTGCTCTGTGCTCTTTTCTTGATATAGAGGGTGCTTTCGATAATACCGGCTACGAGTCAATTTCTGCTGCACTAGAGCGCAGAAATATCGCCCGTCCCCTAATCCGATGGATTGATGCTATGCTCAAGCATCGGACCATTTCCTCTACCTTGGACTCCACGACTGCTTTCATTAGTGCGGTTAAGGGATGTCCCCAGGGAGGGGTCCTATCCCCCTTACTCTGGTCTTTAATAGTTAACGAACTACTGAGCATTTTCGCTGAACAGGGCGTGCAAGCAATCGGCTACGCTGACGACCTGGCTCTCGTAGTGAATGGGAACTTTGCCAACACCGTGACAGAGCTGATGCAATCTGCTCTGAACACGGTTAGTAGATGGTGCGAAGATGTAGGTCTTAGCATCAATCCACAAAAGGCAATTATCGTTCCCTTTACTAAACGCCATTCCGTCGACATAGGTCAATTGCACATTGGCGGCTCTCCTGTGGGACTTTCCAACGAGGTCAAATATCTAGGGGTAACTCTTGATAAAAGACTGAATTGGAATTCCCATCTAAATAATGAAATAGAAAAAATAATTTAATAGAAAAAATAATTTGCCTTTCTCTAACGGGTGCACTTCGTACCTGTCCCACAGCAGCTATGGAATCAATTGTAAACTTGACACCGCTGCATATTCAAATCCAAGAAGTCGCCGCTATGAGCTTTCAAAGCTCCAATTTCGAATCAAGCTCCAATCAGGGCATGCTAGACTTATCAAAGACATTCCTGGCTTAGAGATCTGCTCCAGATCAGATTCTATGACCAAGGAACTCTTCTTTGGTGCAAAATTCAAAACTCTCATCCCGGACCGGAGGGACTGGGATTCTGGCAACCCCATCAGTGACCCTCATGGCATACACTGGTATACCGATGGGTCAAGGACTGATCAGGGGGTTGGAGCTGGGATACATGGTCCCAACTCCAAAACCTCGATTGCTATGGGCAAATGGCCCACAGCCTTTCAATCCGAGGTTCATGCCATAGAGTTCTGCTGTCATCTTATCCTTGAGAAGGGGATCAGAGGAGCAAATATTTACATCTTCTCAGATAGCCAAGCTGCCATACTAGCCCTCTCCTCAAAAAGAGTAGGCTCGCGTATGGTGGCGTGGGGTGGTCAACCATCTCATCCCTTGTGAAAGCATGGGCGATTAGGTTGACCGAACGCTATTGGTTCTTCCAACCAGGGATGAGGCAGGCTAGAGAGCTTACGAATCCCTCAGTTAAACGAAGAACAAACTTACTCTCCAGGAGAGATCTCTATCTCCTTATTGGCTACCTAAGTGGCCACCACGTGGTGAACTATCACCTCGCAAAAATGCGTCTGTCCTCAGACACAGAATGCAGGCTCTGTAGAGAGGACGACGAAACCACCAAACACATCCTGTGTGATTGTCCAGTCTTGGTATGGATCAGGAGGAAGCATCTGGACGTGGAAATCGCAGTTCCCGAGCAAATTGTCCGTACCTCGACGAAAGATCTGTTAAGCTTCATTAGGGAAGCAGAACAGCTTTTGTCAAGATAGGGAGAGCATTATAGGTACAAAAGATCTTTTTGGTCGCAGTGCCTCGCACCTTCTCTGCTGGGAGACTCCCTTTTTAAAATAATAATAATAATCAAAATTAAAACTGTTTTCAAGTGAGCCCGCTAGTTCCATAAAAGAAAGCGTCAAATTGTTTATTAATTCTTCGTCAACAAAACAAAATGTGATAACAGTTTATAGAAGTTGAGATGCAACCAACACTCGGATTACAAATTTCAATAGAAAAACAGTTAGTAATATCGATACATTTCGACCAAACACTTCAAAAATTTCCGTCAACAACAAAAATGTTGATTACGATGCGAATGCATCGTTCGAGTTGCCAACGCGGGAGGATATCGCGTGTAACCCTAGATGCAAATCTGCTAAAAACGAGATATGCTTGAACTTTAAAGACCATGGTAGTAGCTGCGAATGCCGTTTAGGATTCGCGCGAATGTTTCCCGATCGACCGTGTAAACGTAAGTACTGATTCAACTTTAAATTTATTAGACAATTTAATAAAACAAAATTTATTTTTCCTTTTTATTCTAAGCACACTACGTTTTAATTTTCAACTAAATTTATTGAAAAATTCTTTATTTCTGGCCTGTGAATTTGTGTGAAAATTGTAAAAAAAAATCCACTATAACTAGGACAACAACAGTGCGCAAGGCGCACCCAACTGTCCTTACAATGGGACCACCACCGGTTCCACCAGACAAATCAACAACTCACGACAATAACAACTCATTCATCTTTGTTCCTGGACCCAAATATCTTATAAAGGAGAGAGTACCAAGCAGCAACAATATCAACAACAACAATGGTAACAACAACTACGCGAAACCTCAAAATCTTGAAAATGTTTCCCCATTTCTTGTTAAAAAAATGATTGACTTTATATACAATGGAATCTAATAAACTATTAAAGGTGACATCCCTTGGCCAGAATATCAACATGAAAATTACAGAACACAAAACACTCAACTTCTCCAAAGGTGTGGTCTACTGCAACGACCTTAGGATGATTTCAGAAGAGGATATCCAATGTGAACTAAAATCCCAAAATGTTTCGGCAGCAAATAAAATAACAAAACTAAAAGAAAACGAAAGAGTTGAAACCGGCTTCATCATTCTGACCTTTGCATCACATAACCTTCCTACAGACATACGCATTGCCTACCAGAAAACTACTGTTCGTCCATACATACAATTGCCAATGCGCAGCAAAAAATTTCTACGATTAGGACACACCATTAAAATATGCCAATCAGCTGACGCAACATGCACTTCATGCGGGAAGTCACAACATTGCGACGTCGACGTAATGAACTAATGTACAAACGGTCTACAATGCATCAACTGCACCGAGAAAAATTTAAATAACAACCACTCTTCACTCGATAGAAATTGCCCAAACATTCCTAAAAGAAAAAGAAATAAATGCCTTAAAGACAATAGAAAAAGTTGACAACAAAACAAACAAAAAGACACATTGGAGACATTTGATTTACTTCAACAGTTGCTACAAATACATCAAACAACACCAAAGAAAAACAGCAACAACAACAAAAACAACAACAATAACAAAAGGATCGTCAACATCATTAACATTAAGCCCATCGTCAGTACCACTTTTACCCACAGAATCACCAACACCGTTACCCACACGTAAAAAAATAAAAATTGCTCCAAGAGCAACTTCAAAAAGAACCATCCGCCAGCTTAAAGCTACAATCCAAAAACCGAAACGGAACACTGCAAATAACTCCCATAAATCTGACTCAGAAGAAACGATGTCACAAGAAGAAAAATCAAATAAATCTTAAATTTTAAGTTAAAATTTAATACACCCAAATTAGCTCACTAAAGTACAAAATCACATTTAACAAACTTATACTTTAAAACTCTATCTACCCAATGTCTTTAAAAATCCTCCAATGAAACATCAAAGGATATATCAATAACTACAGTGATCTATTAATTATCATTAAGAAACATCAGCCTCATATAATTACTTTACAAGAAACACACATACTCGACCAAACGAATTTACCTACACCCGTTAACTATAAATTACAAACATCAAATGCCTCTAATAAATTTGAAAAGCAGCTATTCTAACACACTGATTTATAGAACATTCAGAAATTATTACAAATACTAACTTTAATATTACAGCAGCCCAAATTAGTTCTAAACAAAAACTACCTATCATTTCTACTTATATTTTCCCAAACAAAACTTCTACATGCAGACAGAATATACCCTCACTAACACAGGCCCACAAAAAAAAAAAGTTTCATGATCTATTGTAGGTAAGCGGCATATGCAGTTATATGTATTACCCAATGAATCCGAATACGAGGCTGGTTTTGACATTGGATTCGGATTCGGAAGGTCTAAGAACATATAGAAACATATATCGCATGATATATCGCAGATCAGGATCTATATCTTTTGGGGATATTTTAAGGTTTTTCAGTTTTGTGAGGTTATATCGAAGTCCAGACGTGATGGCGAAATTCTGACCTCGGATTCGGATTCAGCGACCCAAAATACATGTAACTGCATATGCTGCTTACCCAGATCATGAAACTTTTGTTTTTTGGGGGCCTGTGTAATTCTTGGAGATTTCAATAGTTGGCACACCAACTGGGACTCCACAAAACAATATACTTGGAAACACTTTGTCCGAATTTATTGAAAAATCAAACTGCATTATACTAAATGATAAATCACTTACACATTACACCACACATAATACTTTCACTCACATTGATATCACACTCTGCCCACCTCAATTCGAGCCTCTTGCAGAATGAAAAATCTTCAGTAACTTCTGTTTTAGCGATCATTTCCCTATCCTATTATCCTTATTTCCCGACCCTAGAATGGAAAACATATCTAGACCTTACTTCAAAACAAGAGACGACTGGGAATCATTATACCCTTCGACCATTGAAAATGGTCAAAAAAGTGTATACTAACTTTGTGCAAATGTATGTACCAGGCAGGAGGCGTGGGAGACATAAAGTATATATATTCTTGCTCAGGATCACAAGCCGAGTCGATTGAGCCATCTCTGTCTGTCTGAGTGACTGTCTGTCCGTCTGTCTGTGTGAACGCACAGATCTCAGCTATTATAAAGCTAGAGTTACTCTTGTGTACTATAAGCTGATTAAGTTTATTTCAAATGTTAGGTGCCACGCCCACCGCCCCCGTAAATCAAAAATTTAATTTTTGAATTTAATTTGTAAGCGCTGTATAAAAGATACAACTTTTTGACTTTAACATATACTAAGTTGAATGAAATATCTATGTATTCTCAAAATTACAATCCGATCGGACAACAAACACAAAAGTTATTTAAGAAAGTAAGAACATAAAACCAAGTTCTTCTGTCAGCTAACAAGGGAGGGGGCGAGCGCGATGCGCGAGCGCCATATGTCGGGAATAATTTTAAAGCATGTGTATATGTATGTATATGCCTACATATGTACATAGGAACATAGGTCGAAGGGTATCACACTGTCACGTGTCGCGCGACTGTTGCTTACCTTACTGATTTTCTCATTACACTATGACAACAAACTCTAAATACGCAATATGCAATAATATTAATAAAGAAGCAGCAATTATCAATAAAATCTTACTCACCAGTGCACATAACACAATACACACAATACACAGTTTAAATTACTCGTAGTTTAAATTGCTAAATTATTCCCAACAGATGGCGCTCGCGCTTCGCGCTCGCCCGCCTCTCTTGTTAGCTGACAGAAGCATCATAAATATGCACAGCCCCATCGATTTTGCATAGATCATAAGTGATTGCATGTGCAGTGCCTGAGTTGAGTGTATTAAATATGTTAATGCAGGAACTGTAAAGAGAATGTTAAAGTATGCTTTGATGGCGCTTGTTCTTTTAAAAGTGCTCTTTCCTTTCCTTTTGCCTCTTTTCTAACGTTATTTCCTTTTAGTTATTGACATTTGGAAGCTCTCTTTGCTTCTTCTTTACTTTTTATTCACTCTTTTATGGCTGTGCCCAGTGTACATTATGTTAATGTTATGACAATCATATATTAATGTTAACTCAACTTGGCCACTAAGCATCTAACATATAGAGTACTCAAACAGCGAAAAGTAGCGGACGAGTGGTTTTGGTTTATTATGACCCCCCGGCGTACTGTTATACGAGTAAGCATTCAGCTCTCTTTGGTGAGCAATCCAGAAACAGCAAACAGCGGCATCAAGTCAGTCGCACAACGACAGCGGAACGATAAGTATGTACGTACTTCTTTGCGCTGTGCGATCGTTTCCATGTGTGCGTGTATGTATGCACGACCCGCGTATGAATGTATGCGTTGCTAGTGAAGTTTGGCAATAGGCAAATGCTTCGGCCAGCGCGCTGGCAGCCTAAGTCAATTTTGTGTTTCGGCGTCGAAAGCCTAGAGACTGAGGCACAGGGCCGTAGGGAGGGTTTTACGGGCCCCTGAGCAATACTTATCAGGGACTCCTACTTAAATTACATTAATTAACACTACGCCGAGGGGTCATAATAAACCAAAACCACTCGTCCGCTACTTTTTGCTGTTTGAGTACTCTCTATGTTCGATGCTTAGTGATGCTGTGGTAACTGCTGCGAGTTATCGATGAAGTGATTTTACTTATCGGCAGCTTATTCAATATTTATTTCAATTAAATGTTAATGTTAATCTTATGTTAATGCTTTGCTGTGTTAACAGTTATCAATATGCTGATCCTGCAAATCGGCAGCATAGTTCGTCTAACACTGTTGATGAATTGCATTTGATTTCTTGCTGCACTTTCTATCACTGCCCAGGAATTTGCTAGAAATCGCCGCGTTGCTACAACGCTACATTTGCCCTAAGGGGGCGTGATTGGAGGGGAGTGGTGGGCGTGTAACGTTAGCATAAACAGCGCCTAAACGCGTGCATATCCGGCCTTGGGGAAGGGGGCGTGTTGCAGCGACACGCGATAAACTTTACCTGGCGGCAGTTTTGTATGCGAGCGTGAACTCTTGGAATTTCACCATGAGGCGTCAAAAAATGCGCCATTTGCAACACTATTTAATGGCTATATCAGCAGCAGCAACAACAACAACAGGGACAAGAACAATGCCATTTGGAGGCCATTTTAGGGAGAGGGAACAAAATTTAATTCAATTTTTATGCTTTTTTCGCTTAATGCGTTCAACGCGCTTGGGACGGCGCTATTAACTTTTTGTTGCTGTACAACAACAAAAATAACAACAACAACAACACTCATTTGCTGCGCACACTTCACACAGAGCACGTGAGCACGAAGAGAGCGCGCAAAGTGAGAGAGAGAGTGTGGCTCCCTCAGCATTTGGCCTGCAATTTTTAGGAACAGAGTAAAGAGTGCAGAGTGTATGTCAAGGATCTCGCTGCTCCAGTTTGACTTTGTCTCACTTTCGTTTCATTCCGCTCTATGCACTCTCAGTCTCTCTCTCTCCCACTCGACTCGTTTGCATTTAAAGTAAAAGTCGCAGCATTCATTTGTTGTTTGTGTTGTAAATAGAAAACGGCACAAGCAAGGGGGCAACAGCTGCAGTAGCAGAGGGGAAACAGTCGCAGCAGTAGGAACAGCAATAGTAACATCAGTAGAAACAGCAGCTGGGCCACTAAAATTTAACAGTGTCGCCCACAGTCGCGTCTGGCAGTATTATATATACCATACATACACAGACAGTTACAGACAATGCACAGTAAGTGACTCTGCCGTGGCGTGGCGACTCCGCTCACTCTCAGTGTGTCTGTCAGGCGTAAAACGCATGCATAAAACTGTCGCCTCATTCAAGCTTTTATTGCATTTTACGTTGGGGTCATGATTCTCCCTCTCTCTCTCACTCACTCGCTCTCTCTGTCGTGTGGTATACGAAGTACAGTATTTATATTTTTATTGTTTATTTCTTTGGCCAACTGGGCAACCCTGGGCACTTGGGGGCAACCCTTGGCATGCGTGCATTGGCCCCTGCTTACGCTCTATTTAGCTGCACAATTTGTGGCCAATGCATTCGCCAGATACCATCGGCGCAATATTATGATATTATGACATTATGCATGGGGAAATGGAGATGTCATTTAAAGCACCACTTGCCACACACACACATGCATACACTTGCAGCGCCCTTCTTGAAATTGCAGTTCGAGTGTGGCTGCCCTGGGGGGTGTTGCATGAGTAACGCAACCACATAAGAAAGGAAGACTTACCTAACCTCACAACTAGTAGCTCCCCCTGTCACAACTCAGCTGGTAAGTGCCAAGCATTTGGCAAAGAGGCTACCTGAGCGAGAACCTTTGCATGCCAACAAAACATTTTAGCCAGAGGCGCGCGTGCAGCGGGGCTGCACAGTGTGTAGAGGGGAGGGGGAGGGAGGACTTGCGCCTGTGTTGAGGGCAAAACTTTCGAGTGCCAAAGAAACAGAAACGAGTGCATTAGTTTGCGATTTACTTTGCAGTTTATGAACTCTGCCTGGGGCCCCCTTTATAAGGTGTGTGTGTGTTTGTGTAATGTGCATTATTTTGGCGCTGCCAGTGTGACCACATCATAAATATGCACAGCCCCATCGATTTTGCATAGATCATAACTGATTGCATGTGCAGTGCCTGAGTTGAGTGTATTAAATATGTTAATGCAGGAACTGTAAAGAGAATGTTAAAGTATGCTTTGATGGCGCTTATTCTTTTAAAAGTGCTCTTTCCTTTCCTTTTGCCTCTTTTCTAACGTTATTTCCTTTTAGTTATTGACATTTGGAAGCTCTCTTTGCTTCTTCTTTACTTTTTATTCACTCTTTTATGGCTGTGCCCAGTGTACATTATGTTAATGTTATGCCAATCATATATTAATGTTAACTCAACTTGGCCACTAAGCATCTAACATATAGAGTACTCAAACAGCGAAAAGTAGCGGTCGAGTGGTTTTGGTTTATTATGACCCCCCGGCGAAGTTTTATACGAAGTGTAGTTTTGCTGACGCACAAAATAATTCAGAACCAAGTGGATAAAATCTAAACACAATTACTAGACAGATGCCGTTTCCACAACTTCACACAATCAAAAACATAGAAATGTTTTTCACCAAATTGGAAAACTGGTTCCTATTGCAAGGCATCGGTTCTCGGAAAGAGCATGAGAAGTACGCAGCAGTCATAGCGTACGCTGATCCTAAATATTTGGAGCAAGTCCACGATCTTGTCCAAAACGAACCGGGAACAAATCCATACACCACACTTAAGCAGGCTATACTAGGCAAATTCGCAGAATCGGCATTGGTTCGCCTTGAAAAGCTCGCATCTGGAATACAACTCGGTGATGGACGACCAAGTCATTTAGTCACCGACAAATGCCACCAATGACGTATCAGTTGTCCGTCGCTACTGGATCAAGCGCCTGCCACCTCAAGCTCGTGCCGTCATTGTAGGAATGCTCGAAAGTGCCCCGGATATAATACTATCCCAACTTTCAACAGCCGCAGACGCTGTCACGGACTCACTCACTTTTACGTCGTGTGACAACATTTCAGCTATAACACGCAAAAACACCAACAATCCAAATTCTACAAACGATCGTTTCAGCAACATAGAAAAACGTTTGGATTCTCAAGAAAAAATATTTCAGCAAATCAACTGCAAGCTCGGGCAAATTCTAAGCAACAACAATAATCGACGCTCTCGCAGCAATAGTCGATTCCAAAGCAACAGTCGCAGCAACACTCCACAGCCCAACAACAACAACAAAAATTGTTGGTATCACACCAAGTATGGCGACAAAGCACAAAACTGTCATGAGCCCTGCTCATTCAACACCAATTCAAAAAACTAAGTCCAGCTGTCGAAGATCATAAAGGCAACTTCGATAGTCAGTCCGATATAGTCTTAGCACATACATCAAAACATCGGATAACAATAAACAGCATTTCCACATACAACCGACTTTTTTTACTGGATTCAAAAACAGGAAAAAATTTTCTTATTGACGCAGGTGCAGACGTATCCGTTATACCAGTTTCAACTATAAACAAATGCATCGCATCATCGAACGAAAATCCTCTTTTCGCAGCGAATGGCAGTATAATCGAATCTTATAGTACAACACGCTTAACCTTGGATTTAGGATTACGTCGTCCATTTGCATGGAACTTTATCACCGCAAATGTCCGTACACTCATCATCGGATCGGATTTCTAACAGCACTACAACCTGCTTGCTGATATTAAACGCCAAAAATTGATTGACGCTCAAACATTGCTAGCACGTAATGTTATTTGCAGCCTTCAATCTTCATTCACAATTAAAATATTCAACACAGCATGCAAATTTTCCAAACTTTTGGAGGAATTCAAATCTATCACTCAATTGGATCATACAAAACCCAAAGCAATCACATATGATGTCACACACTGCATTGACACGAAAGGAGCACCCACATTTTCAAAACCTCGTCGTCTTACCCCCTGCGGCACATTCAGGATTGCACATATATTTTCTATGGTAAGAAAATATTTTCCAAAATTGATCTCAATCGCGCATATCACCAGATTCCAATTGAACCACGTGACATTCCAAAAACGGCTATAACTACCCCTTTTGGGTTGATATTTGGCTTGTGCAACGCAGCACAGACGTTTCAACGCTATATGGACGTCGCACTCAGAAATCTCGACTTCGTTTTCGTATATTTAGATGACATCGCCGTAGCATCAAGTAACGCTGAACAACATGAAATTCATCTTCGCCAAGTTTTTGAACGACATCACGTTATCACCTCACAATAAACGCAAGCAAATGTGCCTTCGGACAAAATTCCATCACATTTTTAGGACATCATGTCGACTCTCATGGCATCAAACCTTTGCCAGACAAAGTCAAAGCAATTGTTGATTTTCCATTACCCAAAGTTTCTGGCAATGATCAACTTCTACAGACGATTCCAGCCCAAAGCACTAGAACATCAAGCCCCGTTGTTGCAGTTAATTCCAGGCAATAAGAAGAACGATTCTTCTCCAATCAACTGGACAGACGAAAACATACAACATTTCCAAAAGTGGAAGCATTGTCTCGCATCAGCAACCCTCCTGGTTCACCCATCTCCAGATGCAACACTTTCGCTAAGCACAGATGCTAGTGATACAGCAGTCGGAGCAGTTCTTCACCAAATCGTGAATAATGAATGCCAGCCAATCTCAGCATCAAGCATTTTCGCTTTATGTTAGAAGGCAAATCATTTCATGTCCGCACTGATCACAAACCGCTTATATACGTCTTCACTCAAAGGCCGGACAAGGCATCACCCAGACAAATCCGCCAATTGGACTTCATTGGTCAGTTCACAACAACCATCTTACACTTCGCTAGAGTCGAGGATACAACAGCAGACACATTGTCTCGCATAGCAGCATTCGAAAGCAACATTATCGACTATGAGCAAATAGCTTCAGTTCAAAGTGATTGCCCAGAGCTTAAACAACTTTTGGAAGACAACAACACCACACTGCAACTCAAATCTGTAAACCTACTACATTCAGAAACATCAATCTTATGTGAGTTTTCTACTCCTACAGGTCGACCATTTATCCCAAAGCCACTCAGGAAGAAAATCATCTGCAAACTCCACAACATCGCTCATGGAGGCATTAGATCTACAATGAAGATCATCAAACAACGTTTTATATGGCCTTCGATGCACAAGGAAATCGCCAGTTTCGTCAAACATTGCATTCTTTGTCAACGATACAAAGTAACCCGCCATGTTCATTCACCACTTCAACACTATCAATTGACAGCACATCGTTTCGAACACATAAATTTGGACTTGATTGGACCTTTACTCCAATCTGGTCAATTTAGATACTGTCTCACCATTATCGACCGCTACACACGGTGGCCGGAAGCTGTTCCAATTGCCATAATGTGTCAAAACAGAATTGACTGGCCAAGCAAATTACCAATCATATTGTTAGGATTACGATCAGCATTCAAACCTGACATACAAACTACAGCAGCACAGCTTGTCTATGGATCAACACTACGACTTCCAGGACAAGTTCTTCATATGGAAAACAATGTTTTACCGCAAACTGAATTTATAAAACATCTCACTGAAATGATGAACGACATCCGCCCTACACAAACAGCCCATCACGATACTTCGAAGCCTAGAGACTGAGGCACAGGGCCGTAGAGAGGGTTTTACGGGCCCCTGTGCACTGAATGGCCAGCGTGAAATCAACTGTGTGTTTGTTTTTGTCATCGAGAGCTAAGAGACCGAAATACAGTGAGCCACAATGGTTATTTGGCGGCAATAATTTTAGCATCAGAAAACATGTGTATTTATGCTTAATTTTTGAGAAGAGGTATTGAGAATTGATAATTATATTATATTTTGTAGAGCGAAGTTATAATATCAAAAAAAATTTGTGAAAATTATATTTTTTTTGTATATGAGCTTACCAATATTGACAAAATTTATGTATTAAAATAAAAAATTTGGAATACATAAATATATAATTACTAAATAATATTATCCTCAAGATAACCATTTTTGGCCACTGTGCCTGTTTCTAGGCTCTCGACGCCGAAACACAAAATTGACTTCAGGCTGCCAGCGCGCTGGCCGAAGCTTTTGCCTATTGCCAAACTTCACAAGCAACGCATACATTCATACGCGGGCCGTGCATACATACACGCACACATGGAAAGGATCGCACAGCGCAAAAAAGTACGCGCATGCTTATCGTTCCGCTGTCGTTGTGCGACTGAGTTGATGCCGCTGTGCGCTTTTCGCGGTTTCTAACGAAGAGAGCCGATCGCTCACTTGTGAAACACTTCGTGTTCAGGGGTCCCAGACTCCTCATGCATCACAACGACAGCGGAACGATAAGCATGCGCGTACTTCTTTGCGCTGTGCGATCGTTTCCATGTATGCATGTATGTATGCACGGCCCGCGTATGAATGTATGCGTTGCTTGTGAAGTTTGGCTATAGGCAAATGCTTCGGCCAGCCCGCTGGCAGCATGAAATCAATTTTGTGTTTCGGCGTCGAGAGCCTAGAGACAGGCACAGTGGCCAAAAATGGTTATCTTGCAGCGAAAATTTTAAAACTTTTGAAAACATGTGACTTGCTCTATGAGGATAATTTTATTTAGTAATTACATATTTATGTATTCAGAATTTTTTATTTTAATTCATAAATTTTGTCAATATTGGTAAACTCATATACAAAAAAAATATAATTATCACAACTTTTTTTGATATTATAACTTTGCTCTACAAAATATAATATAATTATCAATTTTCAATCCCTCTTCCCAAAAATTAAACATAAATACACATGTTTTCTGATGCTAAAATTATTGCCGCCAAATAACCATTGTGGCTCACTGTAATTCGGTCTCTTAGCTCTCGATGACAAAAAGAAATACACAGTTCATTTCACGCTGGGCAAGACCGTAGCTAAAAGTGTGCAGGGTGTGCGGTACAGAAGTTCTCTCAACAGTCAAGGGATCACTGTTACCAAACATAAAAATGTTATTAATGCGGATATATTTGAAAAATTTAATTCCCTTGGTAAACACAAATATATTTATTAATTAATGTAATTTAAGTAGGAGTCCCTGATAAGTATTGCACAGGGGCCCGTTAAACCCTCACTGCGGCCCTGTACCTCAGTCTCTAGGCTCTCGACACCGAAACACAAATTTGACTTCAGGCTGCCAGCGCGCTGGCCGAAGCATTTGCCTATTGCCAAACTTCACAAGCAACGCATACATTCATACGCGGGCCGTGCATACATAAACGCACACATGGAAACGATCGCACAGCGCAAAGAAGTACGCGCATGCTTATCGTTCCGCTATCTTTGTGCGACTGAAGCAGTTTTGATGCTATGCACAGTTTGTACTGAGTGTCGAACAGCTGTTCTGTTCTTCTTCTTTTCTGGGGTACTAGGTCTGAAAAATCAGCTTCAAACTGCTTTAGAGCTGTTTGACGTCTCTATGTGTTCATTGCTTAGTGGTCCCACTGCGTAACTTTTTAAACATTTTTCATTCAAATAAATCATAAGCATCAAACAACATCCATTGCATTTAATTACATAAAGCATCTAACAAAACTATTGTTCACCACAGTTGTATCTTTTATACAGCGCTTACAAATTGAGTTCAAAAATTAAATTATTGATTTGTGGGGGCGGTGGGCGTGGCACCTAACATTTGAAATAAACTTGATCTGCGCCGGGTATATAGAACCTTCATCCCAAATTTGGTGTCTCCGGACATCCAGACACACAGACATGGCTCAATCGACTCGGCTAGTGATCCTGAGCAAGAATATATATACTTTATGGGGTCTCCCACGCCTCCTTCTGCCTGTTACATACATTTCCACAAAGTTAGTATACCCTTTTTTGACCATTTTCAATGGTCGAAGGGTATAGAACGAAATCGTCGGCGTAAGCATTAAAACTGTCGGTCTGTCTGTCTGTGTGAACGCACAGATCTCAGCTATTATAAAAGTTAGAGCTACCAAATTTGGCAAGAAGACTCTTGTGTACTATAAGCTGATCAAGATTATTTCAAATGTTAGGTGCCACGCCCACCGCCCCCACAAATCAATAATTTAATTTTTGAACTCAATTTGTAAGCTCTGTATAACAGATACAACTTTCTGACTTTAACATATACTAAGCTGAATGAAATATCTACGTAGTCTCCAAATTACAATCCGATCGTACAATAATCACAGAAGTTATTTGAGAAAGTATGAGCATAAAACCAAGTGCTTCTGCCAGCTAACAAGGGTGGCGCAAGAGCGCGAAGCGCGAGCGCCATCTGTCGGGATTAATTTCAAAGCATGTGCATATGCATATGTGTATGAATTTAAACTACACGGGAACATAGGTCGAAGGGTATCCCACTGTCGCGTTGCGCGACTGTTGCTCTCGTTGTTATAATAATTATGAATCTATGCCAAATTGTATAAACAAAATATATAAAACAATTAGTTCCTATTCAATAAAAATATATAACACAACCTCACAAAAAAAAGTGTCATGATCTGGGTATGCGGCATATGCAGTTGTATGTATTTTGGGTCGCTGAATCCGAATCCGGGGTTAGAAATTCTCCACCACGTCTGGATTTCGACCTAACCTTAAAAAACTGAAAAACCTTTGAATATGCCCCAAAGTTCAACGATGATTTTTTAAACCATTCCACAAGTCAGTACCGACACTTGAAAACAATAATTCTTGATGCCATTGATCGGATGATAATGCTGTCTGATTTTCGTGATATATACTATGGTATTAAATTACAACAATTTATAGCGGATAAGCAGGGCTCAGTAATGGGAATCTTTCTGATACAGGTAAGACGCTAATAATAAATAATAAAATAAAAATAATAATAATAAAATAAAATTTTTTTTTTTTATTACTTTACGGTTATTCTCTTATATTCTTATATTCTCTTATGATATGAGAACTATTTATAAGTTTTAAAATCTTAATACTAGTTTATGTTGTCAACAGTAAAATAAAATGTATTTATTTATATTTCTAATTTAAGCTTTCCGAAAATAGCGAAAAAAGTCGATTAGAATCAATTTTTCGTAAGCATTTGAGAAAAAGTAACTATAGCATAGGTGGTACGGAGCTATATATGGCCAAAGAAAATTTGAATTCTTTTAAAATTCAAGGTAAGTTAACCCTTATTGAACTTATAGACTTGTAATACCCTATACCGGCTGATTAATAGCAGACCCTACTAAGTAACCATATATTTTTTAGTCAGCATCAACTGCCGAGTAGATTTATCCATGTTCATCTGTCTCCCCGACCGTTTGAACTTCGGGATCACAGCTCTTTCAGAAAAGCTGACAGACAGAAAAACAGGTAAATACAATAGATAAATAGAGAAAAAGACAAATATACTGGCAGACAGACATGCATAGATAGGTAGATAGACAGACAGGTAGAAAGACAATCAAATAGATAGACAGGCAGACAAATTTGGCATTTATATTGATATTTACGATACGCACATCAAATTTGTAGTCCCTTGCGGAGGGTATATTAATTTTGGGCATGAGTTTAATCGTCCACCAGTCTATTGCCACGCAATCGAGTGCTTTAATCTTAGAGCTTTATTGATAAAACTAGGCACACATGTTTTTATTGTTGCACGGTGTAAATATGTATGTCGGAACGAGCCGGACCGGACCGGTGTATTGTATATCAGCCATAAAACATATTGGGCGATTTCAAGACATTGCATCCTTTGTATCCTTCTTCTATATATATACAAGGAATATGAAATTCCATCAAAATCTGACCACTTTAAAATTTAGCTTTCATCGTTCGAAATTAAGGTTTTTGTTTTTGTATCAGTTTTGATTTCAGAAACAATTTATCTTAACGGTGATAATCAAATTTTGACATAACTAATATTGAATATTCACAATACTATTCAATTCTGCACCATTATATATTACAAATATTATATTATTATTAGTATTATTCTTTGTGATCGACACTGCAGCTATTTTACTATTTTTTATATTTGCAGATTTCGACGAGTGCATCAATGATGAGTTTAATGATTGCTCCATGCACGGACTGTGCTTCAACTTATTGGGCAGCTACACATGCAGCTGCCTAGAAGGCTATATGGAAATATCAAAAAATCCGATTTATCCAGGGCGGCAATGTTCGGATCAAGTTATTGGTTGTGAAAAATGCAATTATCACGGCAACTGCGTGAGCCTGAATGAGTGTCAGGTGTTTCGTCTGGTATTCTGGTATTCATGCCAATTAAATTTGAAAATAGTCCTTATATTCATGATTAGTATCGGGACATTAGTTATATTATTACTACTATGCATTATGCTTTTCTACGCGAAACATGCTGGTAAACACAGGGGGAATCTACCCAGATTTATATCTACATCAAGTTACCATCAGCCCAGCGTTTTCGCTACCTCCAGTCTGAGAAAGCATCTCAAATTAATGGATGACTCGAACAGCGAATCTACTCACAGTTCAAAGCAATATATATTCCAGGTTCGTTTGACCGAATTCTGATTATACATTTCTATTTACATATTTATAATACTTTATTCGAATATGTAAAAATGGCTTCACGTGAGATGCTTAATTTTCAACCGCAACCATCCAATGAAAAAAAAAAAGCAGATTGTTCATTTAAGGTCATGATTCCCCGAGCAAAATATTCTCATACTGCTTTGCATCATCCAATGACTTTAAAGAAGGTCGATAAGGCTAAAAGGAAAAGTTCTACAGGTAATAAATCAATGAGAGAAACTCCTATTGAGGCAACTGTTGGTGCTTTAGTCACTGCAGGATTTGAGGTGTCTACCATTGTAAACAATCAAGCAATAACTTCGACACCAGAGACGGTTCCAGACCAACAGAATCAAATATTTATTACGAACTGTGACACCTTCCTACGTTCAGATGAGTACGTACTCGTATTTTATAGTTTTTTTCATGAATTACACACAATTAATTTAATTTTAGCGAAATGCATAAAATGAAGTTTTGTATGCAAAACACTAACACAAATACAACGTAAGTAATGGTTGATAAGAAAGGCGAGTGTGAGTGCTCTAAATAGAGGAAGCCCTGAATTCATGAACAACAATTTTTATAATGTGATATTTATCTTTTATTTTACCTCAACAGAGCGATCGATGTTAGATCCTTTGATGAAACGACAGTCCAAGCAGTTACCAAGTTTATGCACCTTAGCTATGATATGCATGCACAGAGTAATACCATTGAGGTGAGTAACAGTCTCAGACTCAGTATTATTGTACGAATATGATGTCCTTCGCCTTGCATCGGTTTTTGAAAACTAATGGAAGGGTACCTTACATTCGTATGGTGTTAATCATTACTTTACTCATTACTCATCAATCAAGTAATAAAACTTTTATTCGTTTGAATTTAGGAGGCAAATATAATGGCCGAGCGAGATATGGGCTCTACTTTTTTGCTACCACATTCGCACCTTTACAAAACTAAAAAGGTTAACATTTTTTCTCAATTTATTTATAAATAATTTATAAAATGTTTTGTTTGTTTTTAGCTGGAGAACGATTTATCTGGTTTTGACTCGTTGTAGGCACTTATATGTATCTACATATTAATAACTATCATGGCTAATGGATGCTATGTTCTGGACTTAGCAACTTTGGATGTACCAAACGAAAAATTGGCATTTATGATTTATTGTTATATATATTATATACATATATGCTTATATATACATATATTTACATGTTTAAAATAATCTTTATATCTATCATTTAAGCTGTATTATTATAATAATATGTATAGAACTAACAGCATTAATTATTTTTTATGTATTAATTAGAAAAGTAATTTTTTGTTATACCTATATGTACACTGCTGGTCTTAGGTTAGACGCACCATCGTTTTTTTAAAACAAAATCGATTATTTATTATCATTCTTGTTCTAATTGTCCAAAATACTTTTCTTATTAAAGTGCGAATCTTGTTCGAAAAAAAAGCTCACAGCTGGTTGATTTGCGAAAAAAATAACTGTACATTCGAAGATTCTATGAATTTCTATGGCAATCACAGGTGTTTTCGGTTGGTCATTGAATTAGACGCAGCTTAAATTTCTTCGTATTGCGTAAACAAGTGCAAACTTTTGTTTTGAAACAATATCAAAAAAAACAAATAAAGTGTTTTTCAGCTACATTTGAAGAAAAAATGGGCAAAGTTGTGTATTGTGCCCCTAGAATTTTTCGCAGATTCGTGTAATTAGAACGATAGAACGAGAGTTTAAGAAAAAGTTATCGAATATCGACATTAAAATCACAGAGCTAGTGCATCATTCAGATACGTGTAAATTATTAAATAAAGCTGAATACGCCATTAATAACTCAGTTCACTCCAGTACTGGAGAAATTCCAACTGTTCTGCTTTTCGGAATACAACAAAGAGGAAGTGACGTTGATGCTCTTACTGAATATTTAGAAAATATAAGCAATTTAAATAATAGCCGTGATCTTGATAATTGTCGCAAAAAAGCTTCTGAGAATATTGAAATAAGCAGAAGAAGAGTTCAGAGTACTATCAAAAGAATCATTAGATGTTTTCCGTAGGAGAAATTTGTAGTTATGAGAAACATTGATACCACGATCGGCACAAATAAAAAATTTGTTCCCAAATATAAAGGCCCATATTCCATAAAGAAAATTTTACCTAATGACCGATATGTTTTAGAAGATATTGAAAATGGACAAATTATGCAATTACCTTATGAAGGCGTGAACAGTGTAAGAATTACTCCTCTTTAGACTAACATATTAAACTATTTAATATTCTATACTATTAAGAATTGTATATACATATCTACATATTAACTAACAATTTAATTTACCAGTACTATGTAAATATTTTAATATTATATAGATCGAGGACGATCTTAATTGTCAGAATGGCCGAGGTGTATATTACGAGGGTCGTTTGATAAGTCCGTGACTTTTTGAATAAAATATATTTTTTTCGTCAAAGAAGCGTTTTATTTCTCAACATAATCTCCTTTTAGCTCTATACATTTAGTCCAGCGTTTTTCCAATTTTTTTATTCCTTCCAAATAATAGGTTTTCTCAAGGCCCTCAAAATAGTCGTTTGTTTCTGTGATGACCTCTTCATTTGACCCGAATCTCTTACCGCCGAGCCATTTCTTCATGTTTGGAAACAAAAAATAGTCACAGGGGGCTAAATCTGGAGAATATGCTGGATGGGGTAGCAGTTCGTAGCCCAATTTATGAAATTTTGCCATGCTGACTACACACGTGTGCACCCGTGCATTGTCCTGATGGAACAGCACTTTTTTTTTCGCCAAATGCGGTCGTTTCTGCTTCAAATCAATATCGAATCTGTCCAAAAGCTCTGAATAATATTCGCCGGTGATCGTTTTACCCTTTTCAAGGTAATCGATGTGAATGATACCTTGTGCATCCCAAAAAACTGTGGCCATGACCTTGTTGGCCGACAGACCCACCTTGGCCTTCTTTGGTGCACGTTCACCCGGAGAAACCCACTGTCTTGATTGTTCTTTGGTCTCTGGTGTGGTGTGGTGGATCCATGTTTCGTCTACGGTAACGAAACGGCGCAAAAATTCGTTTGGATTGCGGTTGAACATCGCCAAACACTCCTTTGAAATGGTCACACGGTTGCGCTTATGGTCGTGTGTGAGCAATCGCGGCACCCATCGCGCGGAAAGCTTTTTCATGTCCAAATATTCATGTAAAATGTGATGTACCCGTTCAGTTGAGATGCCTACAGCCTCAGCTACCTCACGCACTTTCATTCTCCGATCATCCAATATCATTCCATGGATTTTGTCGACGATTTCTGGCATGACGACCTCTTTTGGGCGACCTGAACGTTCGGCATCACTTGTACTGGTACGACCACAACGGAACTCAGTAAACCATTTCTTAACCATTGAAATTGATGGTGCAGAGTCCCCATAATATTTATCAAGTCTTTCCTTGGTTTCGGTGATGGATTTTTTACGCAAAAAATAATGCTTAATTAGCACACGAAATTCACTTTTTTCCATTTTCGTTAAAATTCACGAGATCGTCTGCTTTCAATGCCTATAAAACGCAAACCAAAAAACGCAGCTTTCTCAAAATTTTACAGCTGTTAATCGATAACTGCTGACAGGAGCAGTGTTGTATTTAGAGCAGGTGCGCGGCAAATACAAAAAGTCACGGACTTATCAAACGACCCTCGTATCACTAAGCAATGAACACATAGAGACGTCAAACAGCTCTAAAGCAGTTTGAAGCTGATTTTTCGGACCTAGTACCCCAGAAAAGAAGAAGAACAGAACAGCTGTTCGGCACTCAGTACAAGCAGTGCATAGCATCAAAACTGCTTCAGTCGCACAACGACAGCGGAACGATAAGTATGCGTGTACTTCTTTGCGCTGTGCGATCGTTTCCATGTGTGCGTGTATGTATGCACGGCCCCCGTATGAATGTATGCGATGCTAGTGAAGTTTGGCAATAGGCAAATTCTTCGTCCAGCGCGCTGGCAGCCTGAGGTCAAATTTGTGTTTCGGCGTCGAGAGCCTAGAGACAGGCACAGTGGCCAAAAATGGTTTTTTTGCGCGAAAATTTTAAAACTTTTGAAGATGTTTTCTTGTTCTATGAGGATAATTTTATTTAGTAATTACATATTTATGTATTCCGAATTTTTTATTTTAATTCATAAATTTTGTCAATATTGGTAAACTCATATATAAAAAAAAAAAAATATAATTAACACAACTTTTTTGATATTATAACTTTGCTCTACAAAATATAATATAATTATCAATTTTCAATTTCTCTTCTCAAAATTTAAACATAAATACACATGTTTTCTGATGCTAAAATTATTGCCGCCAAATAACCATTGTGGATCACTGTAATTCGGTCTCTTAGCTCTCGAAGACAAAAACAAAAACAAACACCCAGTTGATTTCACGCTGGCCAGGCCCGTAGCTAAAGTGCGCAGGGTGTGCGGTACAAGAAGGGCTCTCAACAGTCAGGGGCTCACGGTTACCAAACATAAAAATGTTATTAATGCGGATATACACTGCTGGTCTTAGGTTAGACGCACGTTTAGTTGCATACAACTTTGCTTCATATTTATTTATTAAATAACGATAGAAAAGAAGTTAATAAGCAAAAACACTTCTTATTTAATGATACTTAAAATGTCATATTCAAATGATTATACATATTTAAAAAAATTGTGTTTTTCAAACATTTTCTTGAAGCTAATCAAAATAAGGCTAATTTTTCTTGGTCATTAGATTAGATGCACTTTGGCTTTTTAATTTTTATAAGAAAAGTATTTGGATTTTAACGTAAATTATTAGTTGGCGTTACTATTTGATTTATTTGAAATAAAAAAATTATTTTAGTAATGAGTACTACCTCCTTTTTTAGTAATAACTTCATAAATCAAGTCCTTCATAGAATGATACAAGGAATCTATGTAGTTCAGGAAATCTCGTTCCAAGCATGTTTAATAGCTGCAGTTAATGTTTCCTTATCTTCATATTGCTTTCTTCCTTCGAATACCTTTCGTGTTAGCCAGCCCCAAAATTTTCAATTACGTTAAGATCTGAATAAGGTGGCCAGGTCATAATATTAACGTTTTGACTCGAAATAAAAGACTTCACTACTCGAGAGTTATGAATAGGAGGATTGTTCTGTTGAAAAATCCAAGGAATTGCTCCAAAGAGATCTTTTAACTTTGGAAATACGGACTCCAATAATGTTTTGAAGCGATCGCCGTTCATCTTTTGATCGATGAAAATCAAGTCAATTGTTCCATAAAACGTGATAGCACCCCACACGATTATTTCCCCTTCTCGGCTATGGTGGCGACTTAAATATAGCTCATCTTTCCTCAAATCATGATAATAATATTGAAATTCATCAAGGCCATCTAAATCTAAAACGTTTTTCATCAATAAAGACAACTGAACGCCAATCGTTTAGTCAAGTGTCAGATTGGACAGTCCACGCCAAGTATTCTTTCGCGAATTGAAGCTTTTCCTTGCGTATTGCATTCAAAAGGGGCTTTTTCTTGATTTTTAGAAGCTTCAGGTGTTCTGCATTTCTGATCGTACGCTGAACAGGTGAAAGGCTTGCTTTTACTCCGGCCAATTTCTTGATTTTAGCAGCAGATTTAGTCGAATTCGAAGCAATTCTAACGATTTGGAGTACTGATTTTTTAGATAGTGCCTTTTTTTCCTTTAAAGTTATTTCCATATGCCTCTGGATCCTTCAAATATCTGTCAAGAGTTCTGGAGCTGCGATTTATTTGTTTGGCAATGTTCCGATTGGACAGTCCTTGCGAGTGAAAAAAAGTCTACTTTTTAACGTTCCAATAAGCTCATAACAGCAACTTTTCCCGTTTTTTCTTCAAATGTAGCTCGAAAACACTTTATTTGTTTATTTTTGATATTTTTTCAAAACAAAAGTTTACACTTGTCTACGCAAAACGAAGATATTTAAGCTGCGTCTAATTCAATGACCAACCGAAAACACATGTTATTGCCTTAGACATCTCTAGAATCTTCGAATGTAGAGTTATTTTTTCCGCAAATCAACCAGCTATGAGCATTTTTTTTCGAACATGATTCGAACTTTGATTTGAAAAGCATTTTGGACAATTAGAACAAGCATGATAATAAATAATCGATTTTGTTTTAAAAAAACGATGGTGCGTCAATTTAATTTACCAGTACTATGTAAATATTTTAATATCATATAGATCGAGGACGATCTTAATTGTCAGAATGGCCGAGGTGTATATTATCACTAAGCAATGAACACATAGAGACGTCAAACAGCTCTAAAGCAGTTTGAAGCTGATTTTTCGGACCTAGTACCCCAGAAAAGAAGAAGAACAGAACAGCTGTTCGGCACTCAGTACAAACAGTGCATAGCATCAAAACTGCTTCAGTCGCACAACGACAGCGGAACGATAAGTATGCGTGTACTTCTTTGCGCTGTGCGATCGTTTCCATGTGTGCGTGTATGTATGCACGGCCCCCGTATGAATGTATGCGATGCTAGTGAAGTTTGGCAATAGGCAAATTCTTCGTCCAGCGCGCTGGCAGCCTGAGGTCAATTTTGTGTTTCGGCGTCGAGAGCCTAGAGACAGGCACAGTGGCCAAAAATGGTTTTTTTGCGCGAAAATTTTAAAACTTTTGAAGATGTTTTCTTGTTCTATGAGGATAATTTTATTTAGTAATTACATATTTATGTATTCCGAATTTTTTATTTTAATTCATAAATTTTGTCAATATTGGTAAACTCATATATAAAAAAAAAATATAATTAACACAACTTTTTTTGATATTATAACTTTGCTCTACAAAATATAATATAATTATCAATTTTCAATTTCTCTTCTCAAAATTTAAACATAAATACACATGTTTTCTGATGCTAAAATTATTGCCGCCAAATAACCATTGTGGATCACTGTAATTCGGTCTCTTAGCTCTCGAAGACAAAAACAAAAACAAACACCCAGTTGATTTCACGCTGGCCAGGCCCGTAGCTAAAGTGCGCAGGGTGTGCGGTACAAGAAGGGCTCTCAACAGTCAGGGGCTCACGGTTACCAAACATAAAAATGTTATTAATGCGGATATACACTGCTGGTCTTAGGTTAGACGCACGTTTAGTTGCATACAACTTTGCTTCATATTTATTTATTAAATAACGATAGAAAAGAAGTTAATAAGCAAAAACACTTCTTATTTAATGATACTTAAAATGTCATATTCAAATGATTATACATATTTAAAAAAATTGTGTTTTTCAAACATTTTCTTGAAGCTAGTCAAAATAAGGCTAATTTTTCTTGGTCATTAGATTAGATGCACTTTGGCTTTTTAATTTTTATAAGAAAAGTATTTGGATTTTAACGTAAATTATTAGTTGGCGTTACTATTTGATTTATTTGAAATAAAAAAAAATTATTTTAGTAATGAGTACTACCTCCTTTTTTAGTAATAACTTCATAAATAAAGTCCTTCATAGAATGATACAAGGAATCTATGTAGTTCAGGAAATCTCGTTCCAAGCATGTTTAATAGCTGCAGTTAATGTTTCCTTATCTTCATATTGCTTTCTTCCTTCGAATACCTTTCGTGTTAGCCAGCCCCAAAATTTTCAATTACGTTAAGATCTGGCGAATAAGGTGGCCAGGTCATAATATTAACGTTTTGACTCGAAATAAAAGACTTCACTACTCGAGAGTTATGAATAGGAGGATTGTTCTGTTGAAAAATCCAAGGAATTGCTCCAAAGAGATCTTTTAACTTTGGAAATACGGACTCCAATAATGTTTTGAAGCGATCGCCGTTCATCTTTTGATCGATGAAAATCAAGTCAATTGTTCCATAAAACGTGATAGCACCCCACACGATTATTTCCCCTTCTCGGCTATGGTGGCGACTTAAATATAGCTCATCTTTCCTCAAATCATGATAATAATATTGAAATTCATCAAGGCCATCTAAATCTAAAACGTTTTTCATCAATAAAGACAACTGAACGCCAATCGTTTAGTCAAGTGTCAGATTGGACAGTCCACGCCAAGTATTCTTTCGCGAATTGAAGCTTTTCCTTGCGTATTGCATTCAAAAGGGGCTTTTTCTTGATTTTTAGAAGCTTCAGGTGTTCTGCATTTCTGATCGTACGCTGAACAGGTGAAAGGCTTGCTTTTACTCCGGCCAATTTCTTGATTTTAGCAGCAGATTTAGTCGAATTCGAAGCAATTCTAACGATTTGGAGTACTGATTTTTTAGATAGTGCCTTTTTTTTCCTTTAAAGTTATTTCCATATGCCTCTGGATCCTTCAAATATCTGTCAAGAGTTCTGGAGCTGCGATTTATTTGTTTGGCAATGTTCCGATTGGACAGTCCTTGCGAGTGAAAAAAAGTCTACTTTTTAACGTTCCAATAAGCTCATAACAGCAACTTTTCCCGTTTTTTCTTCAAATGTAGCTCGAAAACACTTTATTTGTTTATTTTTGATATTTTTTCAAAACAAAAGTTTACACTTGTCTACGCAAAACGAAGATATTTAAGCTGCGTCTAATTCAATGACCAACCGAAAACACATGTTATTGCCTTAGACATCTCTAGAATCTTCGAATGTAGAGTTATTTTTTCCGCAAATCAACCAGCTATGAGCATTTTTTTTCGAACATGATTCGAACTTTGATTTGAAAAGCATTTTGGACAATTAGAACAAGCATGATAATAAATAATCGATTTTGTTTTAAAAAAACGATGGTGCGTTTAACCTAAGACCAGCAGTGTATTTGTAAAATTTAATTCCTTTGGTATACACAAATATATTTATTAATTAATGTAATTTAAGTAGGAGTCCCTGATAAGTATTGCACAGGGGCCCGTAAAACCCTCACTACGGCCCAGTGCCTCATTCTTTAGGGTCTCGACGCCGAAACACAAAATTGACTTCAGGCTGCCAGCTAGCTGGCCGAAGCATTTGCCTATTGCCAAACTTCACTAGCAACGTATACATTCATAACCGGGCCGTGCATACATACACGCACACATGGAAACGATCGCACAGCGTAAAGAAGTACGCGCATGCTTATCGTTCCGCTGTCGTTGTGCGACTGAGGCAGTTTTGATGCTATGCACTGTTTGTACTGAGTGCCGAACAGCTGTTCTGTTCTTCTTCTTTTCTGGGGTACTAGGTCCGAAAAAGCAGCTTCAAACTGCTTTAGAGCTGTTTGACGTCTCTATGTGTTCATTGCTTAGTGATAGTGTAGTTATTTTATTTTATTATTTTTTTTTATAATATTTTTACATAAGATATCTTTAAGTCTAGTATACCTCGCAGTAGTGTCAACAGAGCATAGGCAAAGGCAAGGGCGTAGGTAGAACATGCGAAACAGGGCACATAACATAGGAAAACCCAAGACACTCGGCACCCATGCCTAGTAACGGTGCCTCGGTACCCAGAGCTAGCTCACAGTCGAACACTTGCACTAGTAATGGTGCCTCGGCAGCCAGAGCTTGTGCACACACAATTAACGGTGCCTCGGTACCCAGAGCTCGTGCACTTTGTCAGGCAGCATAGCACATTTGCACAAGCAACGGTGCTTGGGCATCCAGAGCTCGAACACAGGCAGCACAAGGCAACGGCATCGCGACCAATTTTAGGGCAGTGGCGCCAGACAAGCAGCGACGCTCAGCCAGCAGCGACACTCAGCCAGCAGCGACGCTAAGCCAGCAGCGACGCCGGACATGCAGCGAAATGCGAACGGCGCCGTGCAGGCAACGAAGTGCGAGCAGAGTCACAGCGGCCAGGCACGATCGGCCGAAGGCAGCGGCGACATGCACGCAGCGGCGTCGGGCAAGCAGCGGCGACATGTACGCAGCAGCGGCGACATGTTCGCAGCAGCGAAACGCAAGCTGCGAAAACTAGGCCAAGGGCAGTTGATCGCGAGCAGCTTACTAAGCCGGTAGCAAAGCTCTCCCACGGGGAACAAAGAAATAAAAGAAAAGTGCAAGTACAGTGTCTAGTGCCAGTCCAAGAACCTCTAAGCCCAAGGATGAATCATGTCGCAGGAGAATTAAGGTGAGCCTGTAGAATCAAATATAGTTTCGAGCTTAAACGTAATGGTGCGAAGTATGCGGGAAGGCAGGGACTAACTAGGATAAGGACCAGCGCTAGGAAACAACGAGCTATTTGAATAAAACCATGTTATTAAAGTGATACATTCTCTCCCCTCTAGAGCATTGTGAAAGTGTCGTTTACGTGTGTGCCTGTGTGAGTGTGTACTTGCAGAGTCGCGCTTTCTGGTATGCCGGTGCTCCGCTGTCCAGTAAGCGATTCTGAGCGTACACACGGACAGTTCGTGTCAGTTCAGAGATACCTGCGGTCACGGGCGTTCTGCACGACCAACGATCGACCGTGCGGGGTGTCGTGAGTGAGCGGTAGTTGGCGAGCGGGTTGCGTGAGCGTGCATTTTCACTAGTTTTGGATGGTAGAATACACCAACGAGCGACTTGCGGGAGTGCAAGCGACAGCGCCCGCGGCCACGTGCGTTCCTCACGATAAGCCGCCGGCCAGGCACGCGTGACACGCGACACGTGCACGTGAGCCCCAAAAGACCGCGTGGTGGTAGAGTCCACTACCACACGGTCAGCAAGCACACGTGCGTGACGTGAACCATGTACGCGTCGCATACCGTGTACACATCCCCGTCGGGTATGACCTGCTATTAGCCTCTCTTGCTAAACTCATAGTAATCTTAGTATTTATAAATTTTCTGTAAAGACCCTGGCGAGACTGAGATATTTACCCCAGCCTGAGAAAACATCCTTACACATTTTAAATTTTATTTGTCCATTATTATAATTATTATACCCTTCGACCATTGAAAATGGTCAAAAAAGGGTATACTAACTTTGTGCAAATGTATGTAACAGGCATAAGGAGGCGTGGGAGACCCCATAAAGTATATATATTCTTGCTCAGGATCACAAGCCGAGTCGATTGAGCCATGTCTGTCTGTCTGTCCGTCTGTCTGTGTGAACGCACAGATCTCAGCTATTATAAAAGCTAGAGTTACCAAACTTGGCAGAAAGACTCCTGTGTACTATAAGCAGATGAAGTTTATTTCAAATGTTAGGTGCCACGCCCACCGCCCCCACAAATCAATAATTTAATTTTTGAACTTAATTTGTAAGCGCTGTATATAAGATACAACTTTCTGACTTAAACATATACTAAGCTAAATGAAATATCTACGTAATCCCCAAATTACAATCCAATCGAACAATAAACATAGAAGTTATTTAAGAAAGTATGATCATAAAACCAAGTGCTTCTGTCAGCTAACAAGGGAGACAGGCGAGCGCGAAGCGCGAGCGCCATCTGTCGGGATTAATTTCAAAGCATGTGCATATGCATATGTGTATGAATTTAACAAATTAAACTACACGGGAACATAGGTCGAAGGGTATCCCACTGTCGCGTTTTGCGCGACTGTTGCTCTCGTTTTTGTATTAAATCATGACGTCATTTATGAATAAAAAATTTTTAATGGATCTTTATCTACTAATTGTTTTTTTATTTTTATTGTTTGATATTGTTATGTTGTTTCTTTCTTCTATCTTTTCTACCTTATAGAGTCCCGTATATTTAAAATCTTATTTATGACCTACTTCATTTCATAATAAAATATTTTCTTTTATTTTATTTCTATAAAAAAAAAAAAGAAAAAAAGAAAAATTATGATTTACAAACAAAAAAGTAAATCATAATTTTTCTTATTTTTTCTTCTAATCTATATTTACTTTCTGTGTACTTTACTTTTACTTTTTGTATATTGGTATGCTAGTTATATTAGTGAAATTTCTGGGTAAATTATTTGTTCTACCAAAAACAAGTTCATATTTACAATAATTATGTACCATAGAAGGGTTGTATTAACACAATAGACGAAATAATGAAGCCATACGTCCTAATCAGTTTTATCAACCGATATGTAAGATCGTATGTATTCATTTAAAGTTCTATGACTTCTTTCGACTACACCTGCTGTTTGATGGTGGTGAGCGGTACACGTTATATTTTTAATTTTTAGATATTTGCAAAGATCTGTGATGATTGAATTCTTATTCGTCTTCGTTGGACCGTAAGTAGAATAAAAGATTCGAAAATTGTTTTAGCGACTGTTGTTGCGCTTTTATTCGGTATGGAAATTGCAACTAAATATTTAGTTAAGTCACAAATGAGTGTGATTGCATATTTGTTGCCATTTTCCGACTTTGGTAGAGGACCTATAGTGTCCACTATCACTGTCGAAACCATCTTCAGGGGTTTCAGTTAAAGTCATTGGGGTCTTTTTATACTTTGTTATTTTCGATTTTTGGCATTTTTTAATATAGTCTGTTTTTTGTTTAGACATACTTTTCCAAAAATAATGTCTTTTGACCTTGGTAAAGGTTTTTACAATGCCTGTATGACCTCCTTGTAATGGATCATCATGTAGTGTATACAAAATTGCTTCTTTTTCTTTCTTATTGTTTATTAAGGTCCTCAGGTTGAGTAGCGCCACTCTTAATTTTTTAATATTTTATTGCCCTTTTGTTTAAACTTATCTATTGAAACGTATTCAAAGATATTTTCCTACGGTGCCATTTTGAGATGACTGATTTTATATATAACAGCCTGCATTTCAAACCTTTGGAAAAATTGATCTAAATCAAGAACTCCATTTGTATATAAATCATCGACATCATATCATGCAGTAATCTTTTTCGATGTTTAAAGAAACATATCATATTTTTTACTTGCAAGGTCACTACTTTACATACCTCGTCATTATTGATGACTTGGTATACGTTGGGCTTTGAAGCTTTTTCTATTGATTGCGTATGCAATTCAGATTTGTTAGTTTCTCCTGCGTAGGATTTTTGTCTACTTTGTAATCTTGTAGTGACTTTCATAATATTTCCGGTTAAATTTTTTAATTCTTTGATGGTTATTCTTGATAACCCATCAGCAACATAGTTGTCTTTACCTCTCAGATACTCTACTGTAAAATTATATTCCCCTAATTCAAGTCTCATACGAGTCAATTTTGAGCCAGGATTAGTCATTGAAAATAAAAAGGTGAGTGGTCTATGATCAGTTTTGACTGTAAAATGTTCACCAAAAATATAGGGTCTGAAGTGGGTTATTGCCCAATGTATTGCTGGTAATTCCTGCTCAGTAGTACTTTTATTACTCTCACCCTTAGTAAATGATCTAAATGCGTATGCAACTGGAAGTTGGTGGCTGGAATACTGCCAGATGACAAGAAGTATGATATCATCAAAAATTACCCAGTATCTGTAGTGTACAGCCTAGTTTTAATGGCTTTCAAGCTCAGGCTAAGGTGACTGATAGAAGCCTGAGCCCGTGGAGTTTTGGGTCCGGAGGATGTGCACTCTTGCCTTGCTCGGTCCATGCTCGCCGGATTGGTCGGGGTTTTCCAGGCCAAACTCCCAAGTACCTACCACATCATAAAATATAAGTGCACGGTTTAACTAGCATTGTGATAATATCTACGAGAATAACAAAATCGGTGCCGACACACCTTCTCAAACGATTACTGGAATTATTCATCAGAGGGAACTAGGTGTTGTTGTCCCTCGTCTTTACCCACCCTACCATGGCAATGTATCTGGTGATATCTAGGCATTGCCCCTAATATTTAAAGAAAACGATTATTAAATGACTTCATGTTGTCTCAGCAAAGATTCAGATAGACCCATAACAAATATTTAGTTATCCATCTTCAATTTCTATTTTTATACCCTTCGACCATAGAAAATGGTCAAAAAAGGGTATACTAACTTTGTGCAAATGTATGTAACAGGCAGAAGGAGGCGTGGCAGACCCCATAAAGTATATATTTTCTTGCTCAGGATCACAAGCCGAGTCGATTGAGCCATGTCTGTCTGTCTGTCTGTGTGAACGCACAGATCTCAGCTATTATAAAAGCTAGAGTTACCAAATTTGGCAGGAAGACTCCTGTGTACTATAAGCAGATCAAGTTTATTTGAAATGTTAGGTGCCACGCCCACCGCCCCCATAAATCAATAATTTAATTTTTGAACTTAATTTGTAAGCGCTGTGTAAAAGATACAACTTTCTGACTTTAACATATACTAAGCTGAACGAAATATCTACGTAGTGTCCAAATCACAATCCGATCGAACAATAAACACAGAAGTTATTTAAGAAAGTATGACCACAAAACCAAGTGCTTCTGTCAGCTAACAAGGGAGGCGGGCGAGCGTGTGCGCCATCTGTCGGGATTAATTTCAAAGCACGTGCATATGCATTTGTTTATGAATTTAACAAATTAAACTACACGGGAACATAGGTCGAAGGGTATCCCACTGTCGCGTTTTGCGCGACTGTTGCTCTCGTTTTATATAAATTCATTTACAATTTTTAAGTATATTTCTTTTTTTTTGGAGAGAAGGTAAATCAAAATAAATGCAGTTTCAATTACTGCTTAAAGAAAATAGGCCTTTGGCTGAGAAAAAAAAACACGTGGCATTTATATACTAATTAATGTTCAAACTACTGGGTAGACTCACTCATTTTCAAATTTTCCTTTCATATATTTTTTTTTTGAATCCACAACTCTCTCGAACGATGGGCCCATTGAACGGTTTTTGGGTAAAGTTGGAAGCTATATAAAAGATACTCAGAACAAATAAGATATATATACCTACCATGTGTACATGCTCGTCCAAAATAATCAAATTAATAGGCCATATATTATAAAATTACGTTACTTAAACTAGGTTGTAATTTAAATTGAATTTAGATATATAAGGATTTCATTTCCTTGAATTGAAGAACGGTTTGAATAATTTTAATTCATTGAAACCATTTTAATTTAATTTCTAATGCTGCTCTCGAGTTATAGAACTTATCAGCTGTTCTCGAAATAAATTAATTTTCTGGTTATGTGTGCGTGTGTGCCTTTCGCTTAGTTTGAGAAACATAGATGACTTCCAAACTGTGCCTGGGGAAAATAGTTGTACACACTTCGCGCATTCTCTTTCAACCAAAGATGAAATTGAGTGTGAAGCCGAAAACTGGGTGATTATGTAAAATGTTGCACCAGCATCGTACACAGCAATATCATGATTTATCTTATACTGGGAAACCTTAATCGACCTATGACCTTGTCTGGATTTAACCAAGGTCGGCCGAGGTCGTTCAACAGCCAGTGGGCTCTAGATCAGTTGAAGAAAGCGTGGCCAGGCCTTTTAGAATTCAAAAGAAATACCGCCTGCCACACGGCTGAAAGAAAATCTTTACTTTAGCAAATTGCACAAATATAGCACTTGAATAATATCACCTTTTTGAGGGATAAAACACTACTGGCACAATTAATGGAATTAATCCGATTTCTTCGGTCGCGCCGGAAAATTGGTGGTGATGTAACCAGGTTCCAATTGCAGCTGTACTCGTTTTTTTATATTAAGACTTTTTATTTTAATTTTTCAGACTGCAAAGACAATGCGTCTGTTTAACAAAAGAGCCGATCAGAAAATGTGTTATATATAAGGTAAAAGCTCCTTTTATAACTTCGAAAAAAACGCTTTAAGTTGGAGTTACGGTTAAATCGTACGATTAACCAGATCGCGTGGGCGACTTTAAGACAAAAAAGAGAAAGCTTTATGCTGTGCTAAACCGGTTCAGTGCAAAAAGAGGGGGAATTTCGAATTTATATTCGAAAGCATTCTGCTTGGGATACTACAGACGTCATGACTAATGGAACAACGACCAATGTTCGAAGATGCATTCTCTGAAGACATTAATCTTTTTTCCTCTTGTAAGGTCTTTTGGTGGAATACTTCCAGAGGTTATCATCTTCCAATCGTCTACTATGTTGTATAACTAATAGGGCTGCTATTTTCTTTATCGACACTGAAATAAACACAGGTGCGAGTTTTGAACTAAACTTTTTAATAGCACTACTCGTTGTGAAATTTCTAGCATACACTTTATCTCCTGCGTTTAATTGAGCTTGTCGACAACGTAAATTATATCTATTTGCATTCTCCTGATGTACTCGATGTATGGTTTCTTTGGCTATTTGTCGGGCCACTTTCAGATTGTCAGTTCTCTCTAATCGAGTATCATCTTCCAACAAATCTAAGCGGCGTAACAATTCGTAATCTTGGCCGTTTAGAATCATATTCTGGCCGAAGGTCAGAAAATAAGGTGAATACCCGGTACTTCTATGGAGAGTAGCTCTTAGTGCGCCACTAATGGCATTCTAATTCAAGTCCCAATTCGAATGTTCAGTTCCAATGTAAGCGCGTACTGCAGCCAATACCGATCGATTTAATCGCTCACTGGCATTAGCCTGCGGTGAATAAATTGCGGTGCATTTATGGAAAACACCAAAACAATCAAAGAATTTCCGGAAATGGTTGGGTTTAAACTGTGAGCCATTGTCTGTTAAGACTGTTTCGGGCACCCCGAAAGTATAGAAAATTGATTGTTCTAAATATTCACAAATCTTAGGTTCTGTAAACTTTTTTAAAGGGCATAAAAAATGAAATTTTGTGTTATGGTCAACTATTATCAACAACCCAATATTGCCACTTTTCGAACACGGATAAGGTCCTAAAAGGTCAATATATAATTTCTGAAAAGGTCGTTCAGTCTGCCCATCGGTGGTTTTAGGACTGTGTTTGGACTCTTAGTAGTTCTACAGACATCACATTCTGATATGTATTGCCGAATTTCGCTAACCATACGCGGCCAAAAGAAATGTCTTTTTATTTTGTCAACAGTCTTACTCATTCCACAGTGTGCAGAACTCGGCATATTATGTGCTTGATTAAGTACATCTTCCACTAAGCCAGAGGGTACCCACAGCTTCCATGAAAAATCTTCTTGACTCGGGTCGCCAGATGCGAATTGAGTCCTCTTATACACGTAGTTGTCAACGACTTTTAAATCAGGTGTTTTGGACTGATTTAATTTAATCTTTTCTATAAGAGATTGATATGCAGGCGAATTGAATTCTTTTGATTCTAAATCAATTGCTGGACCTTCTTTAAAAAGGGTTATGAATTCAATTGTAAGTTCATCTCTACGTGACAAGGTGTCAGCCACCACATTTTGCGAACCGCTTCTATGTAAAATGTCAAAAGTAAAAGATCGTAACTTCATCGACCATCTGGCTAATCTGCCAGATAAATCTTTTTGTCGCATGAGCCATTGAAGAGACGCATGATCGGTTATGACAAGGAATTCCTGTCCTTCGATATAAGAACGAAACTTTTTTATGCCTTTTATAACCACCAAGCATTCCAACTCCGTAACTGAATAGTTACGCTGTGCTTTAGATAATTTTTCGGACATATACGCTATTGGTAATTCGACTCCGTCTCGTTTTTGTGCTAATACACAACAATTTGTGTTTCTTATATTTTTCTGCAAATTTGGTTAATTATATATTTTCTAGGATAATTCAATTCTGTTCCAATTCAATGAGGCTTCCAATTTAAAATTTATATAATTTAAGTTTACATTTAAATTTGCTTGAACACTTGATGTACTTTCTTTTGCTTAAACATTATTGGTTTTTTTCTTTTTCGTTCATTGTGTGTATCAATGTGCAACTCTTTGTGTATTTAAATGTGTTTATAATACATAGGATTTGTATCGTTTTGTTTTGTTTTGTTTTTACAGGATATAATTAATTGTTGAAAAGTGCGCTTAAGAAAGTGTCGGAATAATAGAAAGCTACTACACAATTAATGCTGGTTAAAAACAGCTTTTAACATTGTTTCGTTTTAGTGTTTGGTTTTCGTTTTGATTTTTTTTAAATTGTTTGATGTTGTTCGTACTTTTTTTTGTTTGGGTGATCAGAAGGATCAGCAGCGCATTTAAGAGAACGTAAAATTTACATAGATCACAAGCCTACGGACATGCACAATTGCTGTTGTTTACTCACAAGTTATTTTGTCCCTAGTTGAAAGGCCTTCCAGCGTGGTGGTGATACAGATCGTTGTTAGGAAACTAAAGCTTGTGGATAAGTTAATTTTAAATTCTCTTTTTACAATTTTAAATATTTTAGCCTTCTTGTTTGTTTTTACAAATGTTTTCTTGTTACATGGAACGCATTGCAAAGCGCGGGCCATTACACCACCCGATAATATTCCTTCTTCAGATGTAATATTAGCGGGAATTAGCTGCGTATATCCTTAGCATGAAACGTACCAATTTCTTTCCCTTGTAAACTCTCAAGCTTATAATAACAATTTTCTAGCTTTGTTCGAATGCGACACTTTACAAATTGAGGACCTAGTTTGGCTTTAAAATTTTGTGAGAATTTGCTTTGCGCAAAGCTACGACAATAGACTTCCTGTCCTTCTTTGAAAGAGACCGGCTTCGCTCGCAGATTATACTGAGCTACGTTTCGGTCATATGCGCGACGGATATTTGCCTATATTTCTTTTCGTAACAGTGCTAAATTATGTGATCTGGATATGGGTACGGTTGGCTCCTCAAGCAGCGACAATTCTTTTAGCAGCTTGTAGTCGGATCCGTGAGTAATCATATCTAGCCCAAACAATGCCCGATAAGGAGAACATCCTAGAGTTTGATGTAATGCAGATCTTAGCGAACACGAAATGCTGGTGAGATGCAAATCCCACTCCCGTTGATCATGTTTTAAATATGATCGCACAGCAGCCAATAGAGAGCGATTCACACGCTCTGCGGCATTACTCTGCGGGGAGTACAGGGCTGTATAAACTTGAGTAATCTCTAGCTCTGTCAAAAACGCGTTGAATTCTGCAGCTTTGAACTGGCTACCATTATCGCTAATAATTGTCTCGGGTACTCCAAAGCAGTGAAATATGTGCTTTAGCAAGAATTCCTGTATGGCCAACGAGGTACATTTTTTTAGCGGCTGTAGCCAATGAAATTTGCTAAAATGATCTAGCACGATTAATATGCCCACATGACCTTGTTTACTTCTAGGATATGGTCCTAGAAGATCGATATATATGCGTTGAAAGGGGGACAAGAGGGTACATGGGCTCCCATAGGTGGACGAAGACTATAGTTCGGTGATATGCTTTGCTTGCATACATCACACGCACGTATATATATAGTCTCGCACATCCTTGGGTAGTCCAGGCCAAAACAGATGACGTCGTAACTTCTCAATTGTCTTTTGCATGCCCGCATGAGCAAAGTAAGACTGTCATGAGCTTGTTGCAGAGTCTCTGCACGCAGACTCTCTGGAACCCAGAGTTTCCATGAAAGTTTTTCTTGCGCCTCGTCTCCTTCGGCATGTTCGGTTCGGCAGTATAAATAAAGATCTACTAGCTTTTATTTTAACTGGTTTTTGCTATAGTGTTCTTTTAATTTTACATATGCCTCCTCTTCGAAGGCTGGTGATTGGAGATCAATCACTGGACTCATGTTAGAGCTGCAATTTCAGCTTGGGACTTAATAAAGCATGAACGATGGAATTTTACTAAAATTATGTTAGTCACGACGTCGTACGGATATGGTCCTAGAAGATCGATATATATGCGTTGAAAGGGGCGACAAGAGGGTACATGGGCTCCCATAGGTGGACGAAGACTATAGTTCGGTGATTTGCTTTGCTTGCATACATCACACGCACGTATATAGTCTCGTACATCCTTGGATAGTCCAGGCCAAAACAGATGACGTCGTAACTTCTCAATTGTCTTTTGCATGCCCGCATGAGCAGAAGTAAGACTGTCATGAGCTTGTTGCAGAGTCTCTGCACGCAGACTCTCTGGAACCCAGAGTTTCCATGAAAGTTTTTCTTGCGCCTCGTCTCCTTCGGCATGTTCGGTTCGACAGTATAAATAATGATCTACTAGCTTTATATCGGGGAATTTTAACTGGTTTTTGCTATAGTGTTCTTTTAATTTTACATATGCCTCCTCTTCGAAGGCTGGTGATTGGAGATCAATCACTGGACTCATGTCTAGAGCTGCAATTTCAGCTTCGGGGAGCCTAGACAAAGCATCTGGAACGATGTGATCTTTGCCTTTCCTATGTGAGACGGAAAATTTAAATTGTTGTAGACGGAAAATCCAACGTGCCAGTCTACCAGAAACATTTTGTTGGCGCATGAGCCAAAGGAGACTGGAATGATCCGTCACAACTTCGAATTCTTGCAACTCTAAATAGCAACGAAATTTTTCAATCGCTAATATAACAGCTAGACACTCTCGTTCAGTCACGCTGTAATTTCTCTGAGCTCGACTTAGCTTTTTCGACATAAACGCAATAGGCCGTTCGGATTGGTCATCTGACAGCTGCACTAGCACGGCCCCAATGCCAAAGTCACTTGCATCGCAATGGAGATAAAACTTTTTACTAAAATCGGGATTGATAAGGATCGGAGCCGAGGTCAACACTTGTTTTAGTTTGTCCATGGCCACTTGAGCATCCGTCGTCCATTCAAACTTCTTCTTCTTGGATAACAAGTCCGTAATCGGACACGTCAAATCCGAAAAACTGGGAATGAAACGACGGTACCACCCACAAACGCCTAAAAATCCTCGAATTTGTTTTAAATTCTTTGGCGGCGGCCAATTCACAATACAAGAAACTTTAGCGGGGTCCGTGCAGATGCCACCGCTACCAATAACGTAACCTAAATACGTTATGCTAGTTACACAGAATTGACTTTTAGCCAAGTTAAGGGTCAAATTCGCTTTTCGAAATTGTTCGGCTAGTCTTACTAAAATTGCTAGATGAGTTGCAAAATCTTCAGACACAACACACAGATCGTCCAAATAACCGAAGACACAATTGCGAAGATCTGGCGGTATGATCTGATCCATTAATCGACACATGGTTGACGGCGCGTTGCACAACCCAAAGGGCATCACCTTAAATTGGTATAAAGGACGGCCCGGAACGGTAAATGCAGTTAATGGTTTAGATTCGTCACTAAGCTGAATTTGCCAGTAGGCATCTTTAAGATCCAATTTGGAAATGATGTTCGCTTTGGGGAGTCGAGCAAATATACCATCGATGCTTGGTAAAGGATAGGCATCCTTTTTAGTGGCGTCGTTCAGTTTACGAGCATCCAAACATAGACGGACTTTATTTGGTTTTACAACCATCCGCATGGGAGAACTCCAAGAACTTGACGAAGGTTCAATTACGTCCAAGCTCAGCATGCGATCAATTTCTTGATAAAGAAGTTTCTCTACGGCCGGACTGACAGGATAAAATCGCTGTTTACATGGTTTCGCGTTACCAACGTCAATATGGTGCTCAATTAACGTGGTACGCCCTAGTGTTTCAGATACTTTCGGGAATAGATCTTTAATAACTGCCAATTGCTGAATCTGACAAGGACTCAAGGGATATGCGTTTTCTACGGTTGATTCTTCTTGCACAATTGATGAATCTAAAGAACTGATAATGTGAGGAGCAAGCTCGAAAATTTTCCAAAAGTCAAGGCCTAATATTAATCTTTGCTTAATGCTCGGAATAATATACAACTTAATAACGCGTTTCACACCTTTGTAGCACATTTCAATATTAAGCACACCTATAATTGGCTGAGTTTCCCCACCAGCAGTTTTCGCACTGGATCGTATAGGTTCCATCCCCGCATGCCCACAACCCAACACTTATTTTTTTTTTTTTTTTACTTTTTTTTTTTTTTTTTTTTATTTTCTTAACAACTCCCGTAGCTTTTTTTTATTTTTTTTTTGTACTGGATCGTATCGTTATTAGTTCGCACGGAGGGGGGTGTTACATCTGTCTCCCGTTCGTCGCCGCTCATTTATCTAAGCTGTTCTTTCGTTTGCGCTCGCGCCTGGTTGCGCTTTCGCTCTTTGTCGCGTTGCGCGCGCCGCTGCGCTGCGCTCTTGTCGCGTTCACTTCGCTCTCTCTGTTTTTTTTTTTTTTTTCTCTCGTGTGTGGTCGTTCTATGTCAGTCTGGCGTGGTCATCGTGTTCGTTTTCTCTCTTTGTTGTTGGGTGAGTGACCGTGCACTTTTCTGATGCCCCTTGAGCTTATGAGCGCTCTCCCGAGCTACCCCTTCCTCCTGGTGGGGCCTATCGGTTTTCTAGCTTCTGTGTAACCTGCCTATCAGATACCCTTCATTAAGTTAAAATAAATAATATAACAACAAAATAAATTTAACCACAATTGAGTCCTCACAAGGTTTATAATGAGGACTATGAGAAAAATCTTGTAGAGCCAGCTCAGCACCTAGGCAGCTTATATTTGCACCGGTATCTAACAAACCTTGCTCTGTAAACTCTAAAAAGGATACTTCAGCATAACTACGCAGATCCTTAGAGCAATTAAAAATTGATGAAATTTGCATTTTACGATTTGTCTTAATTTCAGCATAGTAATTCTTAAGTCTTAATGTATGTTTACTAGGTTTATTATCACTATTATTAAAAATACGACTTCTTACATTATTATAATTTTCTAAACGTTCTTGATACGAACGCATCCATAAAGGGCCTATATCAGATAAAGGTGTTTCTGCCTGCACTGGAATAGCGGAAGGGATAGGAGCAGGAACGTTATCCTCCACCTGATATATATTTAGATTTATGGTGTTGGGGGACTCCGGTTGTTGTGGGAAGCCCCCGCACGTCGGTTTTCCGATTTCTTGCTTATGCAATTTTGGCATTGAGGCTTATAAATATTTGGCCGGCCACAGCCGTAGCAAAAGACGCGACGTGCGGCTAAGCAATTTTCCCAAACATGCCCTACTTCTTCACAATTCCAGCATTTGAATTTTCCGTGAGAAGATTGCAAAGCGTGGATCTCAGCTTCTTCCTGTAAGTTGTCTTCTATTTCTGAATTTTCCTGTTCTACTGCGCAAACTTGTCGACGAGCTACAGGTATATTCGGCTTGGATACATAACGGCAGCTGATTTCATATGCCAGGTTTTCACTCATTTGAACCAACCGACGTAAGTGACCTACCGAATGAACTGGTTGAAATAACAATTTTTGACGAGTTTCTGGCAACAGATTACTTTTCAAGATTTCAACTAACTCTTCATCTTCTACTCGAATGGAGGACTTGTCGATCAAGGTTGCCACTGCCTCATAGAAGGACGAAAATGATTCACCTGTCTTTTGTTTACGGGCTCGAATCAGCTCCATGCTCATAAAATCGGAGCGGTAGTCTTGGTACTGTTGACGCAGGGATGCACACATATTGGTCCAGCCAATCTGGTCAACCTGTTTATGGTATCTCCAGTACCATTGTCGAGCTTTTCCCGTGAACAAAACGTGAATATGCCTGCACATTACTGAAAAATCACTGTCTAACGTTTCATTAGTAAGTGAGGTGACTCGATAAATGAACTCTTCTACTCCCAATCCTTCAACAGATCCATCAAAATGAACTCCCCATTTCTGCATTATGTCGACTGTTTGCCGAGACTGCACGGAAGAAACATTTGATGCGGGAGTTTCCCGTAGAACGGAAGTAACTGGAGGTTCATGTCGCTGAGGTTGTGCATTAATTGCCAAAGATGACATGACCCTTGTGACCGTTTGCTCAATCATTCCTTGTATAATATTGTAGTCAACAGGCTGGCTACGACGATTGTTTGTAGAACGAATGGGTCTGGTGGCTCGGGGTGGTCTTCCTCTGACAGGTCTCTCAGAAACGGCTTCACCTTGATTGGTGCTTTGGCTAGCGTCTAATGCAGACGAATTGGCTCCAATTGGATTCTCCAATGGAGGTTCTGGCTGTCGACTTGGATTTTGCTGCTCAGCCATTGCCATGGCTTTGGCCAGGTTTCTGGTGGTCATACCACGAGCAGGTGGCACAGCTTTAGAGTTCGAAGGAACTGGCTGAGATCTGGCTGGGGAACAATTGCCTATCACAACTCGAAGTTTTTTTTTTTTTTTTTTTTCTTTTTATTTTTTTATTTTAAAAATTAAAAAATATTAAAATTTTTTTAATTATTTTTATAAAAAAAAAGTAAGGAGGGGAGGGACCCCAAATAATTTATATATTTTTTTTTTTTTTTTACAAAATTATTTTGATTGATGTTTTTTTTTTTTTTTTTTTTTTTTTTTTTTTTTTTTTTTTTTTTTTTTTTTTTTTTTTTTTTTTTTTTTTTTTTTTTTTTTTTTTTTTTTTTTTGTATTTTCTTTTTTTTTTTTTAAAAAAAAAATAACTAAATTTTTAAATAAAAGGAAAATTTTTTTTTTTATAAAAAGTTTATTTTTTTTTTTATTTTTTTTTCCCCCCCCCCCCCCCCACAAATTAAAATTTTATTTTTTTTTTTTTATTTTTTTTTTTTATTTAAAAAAAAAATTTTCTTTTTTAAAAATATAATAAATTAAAAAAAAATATTTTCTTGTCCCCAAATAAAAACAAAACAAAAAAAAAAAAAAAAAAATATTTAAAAAAAAAAGAATAAAAAAAAAAATGTCTTTTTCAGTCAAAAAAGAGGGGGGGGGGGGCGAAGGCGGAGCCCCATCTGCCGGGATTAATTTCAAAGCATATGCATATGCATATGTGTATGAATTTAACAAATTAAACTACACGGGAACATAGGTCGAAGGGTATCCCACTGTCGCGTTTTGCGCGACTGTTGCTCTCGTTATTATTGTTTTTGAGGTGACCAAGAGCGGGTGCTTAGCAGGCGCTAAAATGGGAATGGCGTAAAATGTGACGTGAAGTGCAAACATTTAATTGCTAACAGGCCAACGCCGACGGCGAGACAATTGGCGCCTGTGTGCATTGCATTACACATTAAAATAATAACACATGAGATGGGGATAACTGGAGGAGGGGGCGACTGTGACTTCATAAGTATTTTGTGGGTCATAATTATAAGAACGACGACGATGTCAATGGACCTACTGCAATTAGCCACGAATATGATGTGCTAATAACATTTAAAGTAATTTAGTTTTCAGTTAATAAACAACATAATATATGTTTGTACATTCACCAATAAAGCTTTATCCTAGGGGGCGTGCTATACATTTCACCGTCAGTCGGCAATGTCCTTAAAAATGTTATTGATTCCGGATCAGAAAATTCAATTGAATAAGATTCAGCAAACTTTTTACATACTTAGAAAGATCAGGCCATCTAGGTCATTAACAAACTGCTAAAATGTGGACAACATTCTTTAAATTACAATTAGACACTTTACAGAAAGGGGTGTACATATATATAGAGATAAATAAATCAAAAACACGTTTGATATAAGTTTAGCTTGTAAACCGCAGTTAGAAAATATGCAAAATGTTTAAGATCTCCCGTTTGTACACCAGCTGTCAATATAAACAAACATTGCAACGTTCACTCAAATTTATTCAAAAACACACATTTCTCATGGTAAGTATACCCTTTTTTGACTATTTTTAATGGTCGAAGTGTACAACCACACATAAAATAAATGTTGCTCTTTTAAACACATACATATAGGACTTTATTCTATATCAAAACAATACACAATTACATCTATTTTAAGTAAATTTTAAAATTGTTTGTTTATCACAATTTTAATAAAGCAGAAGTACTAAATTAACAGCTTCTGTAAACGTTTTACAGCTGCCTGTAAGCAACATAAATGCAACTCTCTTAGGCTAACTTCACTTTAAAGTTAACATCTCCTTGAAACGCGCCCACAGATATCCTTGTAATGTATGTTAACAGAATTAAAATACAAGTAACGGTTGAATTTTCTCTGTTGCTTTATAGCTTCAGTTGAATTTTACAGTTTTCTAGTAGCAAACTTTTTTATTAACATGACCGAAGGGGAAAGTCTGTGTTTTCTAGAGAAAGCTCTGGTGATTTCTCTTAATCTGCTAACAGCACACTCCTCTATTAACATTCCCGCAGGGGAAAGTCTGTTTTTTCCAGAGAAAGCTCTGCTTACGGTATTCGTTAGACGGTTGCTTTTACCGTGAGCTGGTAAGCAATAACTGAGTATTAAATAAACAGTTGTTAAGTTAAAAGCTTGTGTTAACTGCTTACAGTAATATGTTAAAAGAATTTAAATTTAAGTAACAGTAGAGCTTTCACAGTAGCTTTACATGGTAGCTAATTCTGTTGCTGCTACAGTTTCGTAACAACACAGTCTTCCATTAACATGGCCAGAGGGCAATTTCTCTTAATCCTTGAACGTGGCCTGGTAAGCATTAACAGAATATTATCCAGGCTTAAGCGTAACTTTTAACTTTCGATATTAGATATTCGACAAAGATCTAACAAATATTTTTTACCATTTTAAGCAAAATAAATAAATTGAGTGATTTTTACTGACAAATATTTAGCACATCAATTAATTACAATTTTATTAAATCAGAAATTTTAAAAATTCTCAGTTTTTATTTTGTGTTTGTAGCAGCATGTCAGCAACATTTCAACTCGAGTGAACTATCACATTCTGTTCGGTTACTGATACTTGCCGCTCAACAATATGTTAACAAAATTTATTTAACAGTAGAGTTTACATATTTATTTAACAATAGAGTTTACACAGTAGCGTTACAGTTTCAGCAGTTTCAGTTTTCTAACGGCACACTCTTCCATTAACATAACTGCAGGGGAAAGAAAGTCTGTGATTTTCACTGTTGATTTCTCTTAATCTGCTAACAGCATTCGCTAAACTACAGCGTTTAACGGGACTGGTAGCTATCAAAATGAACCTATTTAAAGATATTCGGACGACATCTAAAGAATATTTATTTTGCAATGATTAATTTATTGACAAATAACATATTCAACAATAGCATATTCCAAGTATGTACAATTAACCATCCTCGTTTGAGTGAATTCACAACCCTGTTATATCTGTATGTATGTGCACATATTGACATCTTAATATGAGCAATTAAAGAGCGTCTTTGACTTTAGATAGCGCCTTATTAGTATATTCATTCAAGCCATCGATAAGTTGCTTTACGCTCTTGTCCCCGGCAGATTGTTGTTTAATTATGAAGCTAGCTAAGTGCTGCAAGATTACAAGTTTACGCATTAAATATTAAAAAATAACATTTAATAAAATGCACTTGATTCTTGGGCAACTTACCCCAAAATATTTTAGACTAGGCTTGACGAGTTGCAAGCAGCTTCGTGCCACCAATTTAATTAATCTGCACAGAGTATGCAACGTTGCAAAAGTTTGCCAGACAAACACACACACATACACGCACACAAACACACACATGAGCACACGCGAACAAGCGTACACATGCTTGACACAGAAAGTGTATGAGCAGTGGGAAAGAAGGAGAGTGCGAGTGCGAGTGTGTGTGAATGGGCGCCTAAGACCAGACAACGGCAGCAAAAGGCAGAGCAGAAGCAGCAATAAGATTACTTAATTGATTTAAATTTGCTTGTCTAGTGGGACACAGAGAGTGGGCGAGAGCGAGGAGGATACTTCAGGGGCGTGGCTGCTTGATGATGTTGCACAGCCCCGCATGCGATAATGAAGTTGTTGACAAGCTCTTGGGCGAAAGAAACTGCAAACAACAACAAATAACAACTGCACACACACACACATACATACGCACACAAAGAAAGTGCGCGAAGGCGGAGAGAATGAGACAGAGAAGTGCAAGTAATTGAAAAGCAGCTAAAGCAACAGCTGCAACAATAAAAACAACAACCGCAACAACAGAAGCAGCACAGACACATAGAAACTGAGGCAGCCTCAAGTAGATGATGGTTGTTGCAGCTGCAACAGCTTCAAGTGGCCCAGGCGGGCGGTGCCAAAAAGTGAAATGAAGGCATTTTGGCCCCGGCTACGTGGCGTATGCGTTATGCCCTGAATTTGCTATAATTATATATGTATATATTTAATTGTGTTATCTCCCCAAGAATGCCATGTCTCAGTTATTCAATGTAACAGCTACATAGATCCGCCACCAAAGACGAACAGCAGGCGAATGTGGCCCGTAAATATCTGATAGCTAATCCAAGCTCCAACCAATGCCCATAATAAAAAGTAGAGATGGGCACGGGCCCGGACCTCGACAATTTAGGCCCGAGGCCTAAAAACAGCTACCGGGCCTTTTACAGTCGGCCCCCGGGCCTAGGGATAAATGCCCGGAAGGCCCGGCGTGCTTGAAAGCAAAAAATATATATATTTTTTTTTTTTTAATTATTTATTAACTGAAAAATCCATACATCATAATATCGTATCTTAATATCACAGGGAAATATTACAAAACACTATAATTACAAAACACTATATCAAAATTAGTGAAGTAACAAAAAAAAAATATATATATAGAATAACATTTTAGCTGACTCAAGGTCAATATCGGTTCGATTTTTGCATTATAACTTATCTAGTCGATATTTTACCAAACACAACAAGAACACTTGTCAAAAGACAAGGAGCAAGCTTGAATGTAAAATTGTTTCACGAAGTTGGCTAATTGTACGTTCAAGCCCGATCAAAAGACCACCTTGGTCTCAGTGCCTCGCCCCTTCTCTGTGTGTGAGCGTCTTCGAAATAACAATTTATAAAAAAACTTCCATGTTAATAATCCGATCGCATCCAAACTTTTAGAAACTATTTGAACGTTAATTGTGTTGTTGTGTTACGATTGGAATTCGGTTTTTATCGTTTTACGGAGTCGGAAGGGGACGTGGTCAAAATCTAAAACAACCGTGATCTGCGAGCCGAATTTAGACAATTTGTAATATTTTTTTGGTAAGTTTGATAGTCTTCGAGATCTAGATTTGCATACGGACAGACAGAAAGATGGACATGGTTATATCGACTAGGATATTGCTGCTGATTTAGAATATAAAATTTGTGGGGTATGCCACGCCTCCTTCTGCCGGTTGCATACATTTCGCCACAAAGTTTTAATACCCTTCTCCCCAATGGGTAGCGAGTATAAAAATATTATTGACCGCAATTAATTGTCTTATGCGACTGACATTAAGATACCCTTCGTCCAATTTTGGAAGAACATTATAATTTCAAATTCATAAATTACTTCTGTGTTTATTAACCGATAGGATTTTTTTTAATTTTGAAAATATTTAATTCAACTATGTACATATATATTGTAGTATGTGGCATGCAATGTTTGAATAAAACATTATCTATGGTATACAGAAATTATAATACATCAGCTTTTTAGTCCCCACTTAAGAACAATATCATTCAAAACGTAAACATTAAATTTGCCTTTCCCAATGTAATGTAAAACCCGAAAACATTACATTTGACAAGTTTGACCAGTGAACTTTTCGGGTTGCCCCAAAACAAGCTTTATCAGAACATACCTACAGCTTAAGTTGTCCATTGTTCTTTCAGTAGAAGATATAAATAACTAACTCTTTCACGATAAAGACATTTTTTCTAATTCGTGATACTAATTGGTGCCATTTAATTGTACACAGTTTACTATGGTTTGTGTGAACGATGAGTGTGAAAGAATTTAACTCCGTGAGGGTTAGAGAAGGTGCTTTTCTATTGTTGCACATCTCGTACGGACCAATGAGTAGTGGCGAATAATATAAATTGGAAATAAAAGACAATTGTCAAAGATATATCGTATAGCTGCCATATAAACTAAACTGTCAAAGATAGAAACTATCGACCGATTTTTGTTGTTTGTCAAGATATTGCAACCAAATTTACTTAATCGGACTTATATATATGCATGAAATATATTTAATATGCATATACAATTTTTTAAAAAATTGGACCACTACAACATGTAGCATTAGGAATAAACAATCGAAATGAAGGTTTTTGTATGAAGACTAGTTCTTCTTAGTTAGACTAGTTCTTCTTAGTTCTAATGAAAGTGAAACGAAATATTGAATGTACACAATACCATTCATTGCTGTACAATCAGAAGGGATAAGAACCTGCAAGATATACAATTTTCGGCATGCCGAAGGTAGCCTTTCTTCCTCGTTTGAATAAGGTATTGGGTAATCTCGATATCTACATATATCCATATCTACTACTGATTTTAAACGGCACCCATCTAATTAATTACATCTTAATTTCCACTGTATTTTTTGTTGGCTTAATCATCAATAAGCTTTTGAGGAATCTATATTTCGAGATCCATTGTTCTTGATAGCAGGGGTCCCTTTGCAGGCAGGGCCTTATGCACCGTACTCCTTGCACACGTCTCGCTACGGACCTGTGCATACCGCATCAACGACGATGACTAATGACATCCAGTAGCTTTTGGAAAATAAAATAGTTAAGTTCACGGTTTGGCATGAACAAATACTAATGTAATAATGTACCAAAATAAGAAAACTTTTCGACCATATAAAATAGTAAAAAAAACTGAAAAGGTATAGTAAGTGACGAAAAGTTTTGTGTAAAATAATTTTCGAATTGCCGAAATAAAGTGTGAAATCCTAATAAAATGTTTTCTATATATGTTTTTTGTTAAATTCCTCTGAGAATCGAAGTACCGCCACATAATTTTACAAAGAAAAAAAATCTATTTAGCAGGTACATTTCATATAAACTTAATAACCAAAGTTGAATATAACACACGACAAACAGCCTAGCACGGATGTTTGTGAAAATATCATTAAGATAGGAATTTAATAAGGAATATTATACGAATTAAACTCATTTTTAACTTATTCAATACTAAGTTAGGCATACTTAATACGTTCAAAATGAGTTTAATTCGTATCACATTCCTTATTTAAATTCGTATCTCATGGCTATCACTCCTAAGTTCTAGCGTCAGACATACTGCATTTTATTAAAGTTTTTAGTTACGTAATAGTTTAATAGGAATGGTTTACAACAAAAATCAGCTGGTTTCTGCATGTTGATGGCATTGGCTGAGTGGAAATAGTTGCAGACAACTTACCCAGTACAATAGTTGCAGACAACTTACCCAGTACACCTATCAGCTCAATTTCCACTAACAAATAGGTTTGTGAAATCAAATTTTATACCCTTCGACTAATGAAAATGGTCAAAAAATCGTATACTAACTTTGTTAAAATGTATGTAACAGGCAAAAGGAGGCGTGGCAGACTCCAAAAAGTATATATATTTTAACTCAGTATCACTAGCCGAGTCGATTGAGCCATGTCCGTCTGTCTGGATGTCTTTCTGACCAGATGAACACACAGATCTCAGCTATTATAAACGCTAGAGACACCAAATTTGGCATGAAGGTTTCTGTGTATCTGGTGCAGATCAAGTTTATTTCAAATGTTAAGTGTCACGCCCACCGCCACGCAAAACAAAACCTTCTGACTTTAACACATACTAGGCTGAATATATATCTGCGTATTCTCCAAGCTGCAATCCGATTGGACAACAAACACAGAAGTTAGTCAAAAATGCGTCATCTGTCGGAAATAATTTTAAAGCATGTGCATGTGTACGAATTTAACAAATTAAACTACACCGAAACATAAGTAGAAAATGTATCCCACTGTAGCGTGCCGTGCGACTGTGGCTTTTCTTACTGGTTTTTATTCTTAGCGAAAACATGAACATTCTGCACCAGACCTAGAATCCAAAAATCCTGAAAGAGAAGTTCCAACATCAGAAAATTAGTCGTAGTTAAGGGAGTCGATCTAGCTATATGTGTATGTATATGTACATATGTATCAAAGAATACGATGAACGCCACTATCGAATTTTCTCAAACTCTATTATACACATGCTTTTTATTGCAGTAAATATGTACGTATGTATGTATGTATGTATGTATGTATGTATGTATGTATGTATGTATGTATGTATGTATGTATGTAAGTATGTATGTATGTCTGTATGTGTATGTATGTATGTATGTATGTCCGAACGAGTCGAACGAGACCGAAGTAACAAGTTCACCATGCCGAAGGTACATAATCTTTATTTCTCGTTAGTTATCTCTTTTCGATGGTTGGCAACGCTGTCTACTGAAGCTACGCTGCGTCACACGTCAGGCGGTTGCACGCTCGTTAGCATTAGCTGACCGACAACAACTTGTTGTTGTCTGCCGGGATTAATTTCAAAGCATATGCATATGCATATGTGTATGAATTTAACAAATTAAACTACACGGGAACATAGGTCGAAGGGTATCCCACTATCGCGTTTTGCGCGACTGTTGCTCTCGTTATTATTGTTTTTGAGGTGACCAAGAGCGGGTGCTTAGCAGGCGCTAAAATGGGAATGGCGTAAAATGTGACGTGAAGTGCAAACATTTAATTGCTAACAGGCCAACGCCGACGGCGAGACAATTGGCGCCTGTGTGCATTGCATTACACATTAAAATAATAACACATGAGATGGGGATAACTGGAGGAGGGGGCGACTGTGACTTCATAAGCATTTTGTGGGTCATAATTATAAGAACGACGACGATGTCAATGGACCTACTGCAATTAGCCACGAATATGATATGCTTATAACATTTAAAGTAATTTAGTTTTCAGTTAATAAACAACATAATATATTGGTGGCAAATATCTCCCTTCCGCTGAAGGGAGATATTTGACAACCTAATATATTGTGTAAATGTTAGAAAAATCTTTAGTAAACATTCTTGGTATATACATGTTAGCATCAATAAAAATAATATTATATATATACTATATTATTAATAATATTATAAAGCTTTATCCTAGGGGGCGTGCTATACATTTCACCGTCAGTCGGCAATGTCCTTAAAAATGTTATTGATTCCGGATCAGAAAATTCAATTGAATAAGATTCAGCAAACTTATTACATACTTAGAAAGATCAGGCCATCTAGGTCATTAACAAACTGCTGAAATGTGGACAACATTCTTTAAATTACAATTAGACACTTTACAGAAAGGGGTGTACATATATATAGAGATAAATAAATCAAAAACACGTTTGATATAAGTTTAGCTTGTAAACCGCAGTTAGAAAATATGCAAAATGTTTAAGATCTCCCGTTTGTACACCAGCTGTCAATATAAACAAACATTGCAACGTTCACTCAAATTTATTCAAAAACACACATTTCTCATGGTAAGTATACCCTTTTTTGACTATTTTTAATGGTCGAAGTGTATAACCACACATAAAATAAATGTTGCTCTTTTAAACACATACATATGACATAAATGCAACTCTCTTAGGCTAACTTCACTTTAAAGTTAACATCTCCTTGAAACGCGCCCACAGATATCCTTGTAATGTATGTTAACAGAATTAAAATACAAGTAACGGTTGAATTTTCTCTGTTGCTTTATAGCTTCAGTTGAATTTTACAGTTTTCTAGTAGCAAACTTTTTTATTAACCGAAGGGGAAAGTCTGTGTTTTCTAGAGAAAGCTCTGGTGATTTCTCTTAATCTGCTAACAGCACACTCCTCTATTAACATTCCCGCAGGGGAAAGTCTGTTTTTTCCAGAGAAAGCTCTGCTTACGGTATTCGTTAGACGGTTGCTTTTACCGTGAGCTGGTAAGCAATAACTGAGTATTAAATAAACAGTTGTTAAGTTAAAAGCTTGTGTTAACTGCTTACAGTAATATGTTAAAAAAATTTAAATTTAAGTAACAGTAGAGCTTTCACAGTAGCTTTACATGGTAGCTAATTCTGTTGCTGCTACAGTTTCGTAACAACACAGTCTTCCATTAACATGGCCAGAGGGCAATTTCTCTTAATCCTTGAACGTGGCCTGGTAAGCATTAACAGAATATTATCCAGGCTTAAGCGTAACTTTTAACTTTCGATATTAGATATTCGACAAAGATCTAACAAATATTTTTTACCATTTTAAGCAAAATAAATAAATTGAGTGATTTTTACTGACAAATATTTAGCACATCAATTAATTACAATTTTATTAAATCAGAAATTTTAAAAATTCTCAGTTTTTATTTTGTGTTTGTAGCAGCATGTCAGCAACATTTCAACTCGAGTGAACTATCACATTCTGTTCGGTTACTGATACTTGCCGCTCAACAATATGTTAACAAAATTTATTTAACAGTAGAGTTTACATATTTATTTAACAATAGAGTTTACACAGTAGCGTTACAGTTTCAGCAGTTTCAGTTTTCTAACGGCACACTCTTCCATTAACATAACTGCAGGGGAAAGAAAGTCTGTGATTTTCACTGTTGATTTCTCTTAATCTGCTAACAGCATTCGCTAAACTACAGCGTTTAACGGGACTGGTAGCTATTAAAATTAACCTATTTAAAGATATTCGGACGACATCTAAAGAATATTTATTTTGCAATGATTAATTTATTGACAAATAACATATTCAACAATAGCATATTCCAAGTATGTACAATTAACCATCCTCGTTTGAGTGAATTCACAACCCTGTTATATCTGTATGTATGTGCACATATTGACATCTTAATATGAGCAATTAAAGAGCGTCTTTGACTTTAGATAGCGCCTTATTAGTATATTCATTCAAGCCATCGATAAGTTGCTTTACGCTCTTGTCCCCGGCAGATTGTTGTTTAATTATGAAGCTAGCTAAGTGCTGCAAGATTACAAGTTTACGCATTAAATATTAAAAAATAACATTTAATAAAATGCACTTGATTCTTGGGCAACTTACCCCAAAATATTTTAGACTAGGCTTGACGTTGCAAGCAGCTTCGTGCCACCAATTTAATTAATCTGCACAGAGTATGCAACGTTGCAAAAGTTTGCCAGACAAACACACACACATACACGCACACAAACACACACATGAGCACACGCGAACAAGCGTACACATGCTTGACACAGAAAGTGTGTGAGCAGTGGGAAAGAAGGAGAGTGCGAGTGCGAGTGTGTGTGAATGGGCGCCTAAGACCAGACAACGGCAGCAAAAGGCAGAGCAGAAGCAGCAATAAGATTACTTAATTGATTTAAATTTGCTTGTCTAGTGGGACACAGAGAGTGGGCGAGAGCGAGGAGGATACTTCAGGGGCGTGGCTGCTTGATGATGTTGCACAGCCCCGCATGCGATAATGAAGTTGTTGACAAGCTCTTGGGCGAAAGAAACTGCAAACAACAACAAATAACAACTGCACACACACACACACTACATACGCACACAAAGAAAGTGCGCGAAGGCGGAGAGAATGAGACAGAGAAGTGCAAGTAATTGAAAAGCAGCTAAAGCAACAGCTGCAACAATAAAAACAACAACCGCAACAACAGAAGCAGCACAGACACATAGAAACTGAGGCAGCCTCAAGTAGATGATGGTTGTTGCAGCTGCAACAGCTTCAAGTGGCCCAGGCGGGCGGTGCCACAAAGTGAAATGAAGGCATTTTGGCCCCGGCTACGTGGCGTATGCGTTAAGCCCTGAATTTGCTATAATTATATATGTATATATTTAATTGTGTTATCTCCCCAAGAATGCCATGTCTCAGTTATTCAATGTAACAGCTACATAGATCCGCCACCAAAGACGAACAGCAGGCGAATGTGGCCCGTAAATATCTGATAGCTAATCCAAGCTCCAACCAATGCCCATAATAAAAAGTAGAGATGGGCACGGGCCCGGACCTCGACAATTTAGGCCCGAGGCCTAAAAACAGCTACCGGGCCTTTTACAGTCGGCCCCCGGGCCTAGGGATAAATGCCCGGAAGGCCCGGCGTGCTTGAAAGCAAAAAATATATATATTTTTTTTTTTTAATTATTTATTAACTGAAAAATCCATACATCATAATATCGTATCTTAATATCACAGGGAAATATTACAAAACACTATAATTACAAAACACTATATCAAAATTAGTGAAGTAACAAAAAAAAATATATATATATAATAACATTTTAGCTGACTCAAGGTCAATATCGGTTCGATTTTTGCATTATAACTTATTTAGTCGATATTTTACCAAACACAACAAGAACACTTGTCAAAAGACAAGGAGCAAGCTTGAATGTAAAATTGTTTCACGAAGTTGGCTAATTGTACGTTCAAGCCCGATCAAAAGACCACCTTGGTCTCAGTGCCTCGCCCCTTCTCTGTGTGTGAGCGTCTTCGAAATAACAATTTATAAAAAAACTTCCATGTTAATAATCCGATCGCATCCAAACTTTTAGAAACTATTTGAACGTTAATTGTGTTGTTGTGTTACGATTGGAATTCGGTTTTTATCGTTTTACGGAGTCGGAAGGGGACGTGGTCAAAATCTAAAACAACCGTGATCTGCGAGCCGAATTTAGACAATTTGTAATATTTTTTTGGTAAGTTTGATAGTCTTCGAGATCTAGATTTGCATACGGACAGACAGAAAGATGGACATGGTTATATCGACTAGGATATTGCTGCTGATTTAGAATGTAAAATTTGTGGGGTGTGCCACGCCTCCTTCTGCCGGTTGCATACATTTCGCCACAAAGTTTTAATACCCTTCTCCCCAATGGGTAGCGAGTATAAAAATATTATTGACCGCAATTAATTCTCTTATGCGACTGACATTAAGATACCCTTCGTCCAATTTTGGAAGAAAATTATAATTTCAAATTCATAAATTACTTCTGTGTTTATTAACCGATAGGATTTTTTTTAATTTTGAAAATATTTAAAAATTCAACTATGTACATATATATTGTAGTATGTGGCATGCAATGTTTGAATGTTGAAAAAACATTATCTATGGTATACAGAAATTATAATACATCAGCTTTTTAGTCCCCACTTAAGAACAATATCATTCAAAACGTAAACATTAAATTTGCCTTTCCCAATGTAATGTAAAACCCGAAAACATTACATTTGACAAGTTTGACCAGTGAACTTTTCGGGTTGCCCCAAAACAAGCTTTATCAGAACATACCTACAGCTTAAGTTGTCCATTGTTCCTTCCTTGATACTAATTGGTGCCATTTAATTGTACACAGTTTACTATGGTTTGTGTGAACGATGGGTGTGAAAGAATTTAACTCCGTGAGGGTTAGAGAAGGTGCTTTTCTATTGTTGCACATCTCGTACGGACCAATGAGTAGTGGCGAATAATATAAATTGGAAATAAAAGACAATTGTCAAAGATATATCGTATAGCTGCCATATAAACTAAACTGTCAAAGATAGAAACTATCGACCGATTTTTGTTGTTTGTCAAGATATTGCAACCAAATTTACTTAATCGGACTTATATATATGCATGAAATATATTTAATATGCATATACAATTTTTTAAAAATTGGACCACTACAACATGTAGCTTTAGGAATAAACAATCGAAATGAAGGTTTTTGTATGAAGACTAGTTCTTCTTAGTTCTAATGAAAGTGAAACGAAATATTGAATGTACACAATACCATTCATTGCTGTACAATCAGAGGGGATAAGAACCTGCAAGGTATACAATTTTCGGCATGCCGAAGGTAGCCTTTCTTCCTCGTTTTAATAAGGTATTGGGTAATCTCGATATCTACATATATCCATATCTACTACTGATTTTAAACGGCACCCATCTAATTAATTACGAGGGTCGTTTGATAAGTCCGTGACTTTTTGTATTTGCCGCGCACCTGCTCTAAATACAACACTGCTCCTGTCAGCAGTTATCGATTAACAGCTGACTGTAAAATTTTGAGAAAGCTGCGTTTTTTGGTTTGCGTTTTATAGGCATTGAAAGCAGACGATCTCGTGAATTTTAACGAAAATGGAAAAAAGTGAATTTCGTGTGCTAATTAAGCATTATTTTTTGCGTAAAAAATCCATCACCGAAACCAAGGAAAGACTTGATAAATATTATGGGGACTCTGCACCATCAATTTCAATGGTTAAGAAATGGTTTACTGACTTCCGTTGTGGTCGTACCAGTACAAGTGATGCCGAACGTTCAGGTCGCCCAAAAGAGGTCAAAAAAACGTCATGCCAGAAATCGTCGACAAAATCCATGGAATGATATTGGATGATCGGAGAATGAAAGTGCGTGAGGTAGCTGAGGCTGTAGGCATCTCAACTGAACGGGTACATCACATTTACATGAATATTTGGACATGAAAGCTTTCCGCGCGATGGGTGCCGCGATTGCTCACACACGACCATAAGCGCAACCGTGTGACCATTTCAAAGGAGTGTTTGGCGATGTTCAACCGCAATCCAAACGAATTTTTGCGCCTTTTCTTTCCCGAAAACGAAACATGGATCCACCACACCACCCAGAGACTAAAGAACAACCAAACAATGGGTTTCTCCGGGTGAACGTGCACCAAAGAAGGCCAAGGTGGGTCTGTCGGCCAACAAGGTCATGGCCACAGTTTTTTGGGATGCACAAGGGTATCATTCACACATTACAAAAGATCAAATGATTATAGCTTTATCGATTTGAAGCAGAAACGACCGCATTTAGAAAAAAAACTGTTCTCCAAGTATCTCAGATTCTACTATTTATTCGACCATTGAAAATGGTCAAAAAAGGGTATACTAACTTTGTGCAAATGTATGTAACAGGAAAAAGGAGGGGGGAGACCCCATAAAGTATATATATTCTTGCTCAGGATCACAACCCGAGTCGATTGAGCCATGTCCTTCTGTCTGTCCGTCTGTCCGTCTGTCTGTGTGAACGCACAGATCTCAGCTATTATACAAGCTAGAGTTACCAAACTTGGCAGGAAGACTCCTGTGTACTATAAGCAGATGAAGTTTATTTCAAATGTTAGGTGCCACGCCCACCGCCCCCACAAATCAATAATTTAATTTTTGAACTTAATTTGTAAGCGCTGTATATAAGATACAACTTTCTGACTTTAACATATACTAAGCTAAATGAAATATCTACGTAGTCCCCAAATTACAATCCAATCGAACAATAAACACAGAAGTTATTTAAGAAAGTATGAGCATAAAACCAAATGCTTCTGTCAGCTAACAAGGGAGACGGGCGAGCGCGAAGCGCGAGCGCCATCTGTCGGGATTAATTTCAAAGCATGTGCATATGCATATGTGTATGAATTTAATAAATTAAACTTCACGGGAACATAGGTCGAAGGGTATCCCACTGTCGCGTTTTGCGCGACTGTTGCTCTCGTTTTTGTTTCCAAACATGAAGAAATGGCTCGGCGGTAAGAGATTCGGGTCAAATTAAGAGGTCATCACAGAAACAAACGACTATTTTGAGGGCCTTGAGAAAACCTATTATTTGAAGGAATAAAAAAATTGGAAAAACGCTGGACTAAATGTATAGAGCTAAAAGGAGATTATGTTGAGAAATAAAACGCTTCTTTTGACGAAAAATATATTTTATTCAAAAGTCACGGACTTATCAAACGACCCTCGTACATTAATTTCCACTGTATTTTTTAAGCATCAATACTTTTGAGGAATCTATTTGAGATCCATTGTTCTTGATAGCAGGGGTCCTTGAGGCAGGGCCTTATGCACCGTAATCCTTGCACACGTCTCGCTACGGACCTGTGCATACCGCATCAACGACGATGACTAATGACATCCAGTAGCTTTTGAAAATAAAATAGTTAAGTTCACGGTTTGGCATGAACAAATACTAATGTAATAATGTACCAAAATAAGAAAACTTTTCGACCATATAAAATAGTAAAAAAAAAACTGAAAAGGTATAGTAAGTGACGAAAAGTTTTGTGTAAAATAATTTTCGAATTGCCGAAATAAAAGTGTGAAATCCTAATAAAATGTTTTCTATATATGTTTTTTGTTAAATTCCTCTTAAGAATCGAAGTACCGCCACATAATTTCGCCAAAGTAGAAAAAAAATCTATTTAGCAGGTACATTTCATATAAACTCAATAAAAAGTTGAATATAACACACGACAAACAGCCTAGCACGGATGTTTGTGAAAATATCATTAAGATAGGAATTTAATAAGGAATATTATACGAATTAAACTCATTTTTAACTTATTCAATACTAAGTTAGGCATACTTAATACGTTCAAAATGAGTTTAATTCGTATCCTATTCCTTATTTAAATTCATTATCTCATGGCTATCACTCCTAAGTTCTAGCGTCAGACATATACATTTTATTAAAGTTTTTAGTTATGTAAAAGTTTAATAGGAATGGTTTTACAACAAAAATCAGCTGGTTTCTGCATGTTGATGGCATTGGCTGAGTGGAAATAGTTGCAGACTAACCTTACCAGTACAATAGTTGCAGAATATTTTGATACACCTATCAAGCTCAATTTCATAACAAATAGGTTTATTGAAATCAAATTTTATACCCTTCGACTAATGAAAATGATTCAAAAAATCATTATATTTACTTTGTTTAAAATCATATGTAACAGGCAAAAGGAGGCGTGGCAGACTCCAAAAAGTATATATATTTTAACTCCGTATC